>JAGYZC010000016.1:0-297224 GCA_020091625.1 Termitomyces sp. 'cryptogamus' | reverse complement strand
CTAACACTAACACTAACACTAACACTAAGTCCAACGAGTCCAGCTGCGAGTCCAACGAGTCCAGCTGCAAGTCCTGCGAGTCCAGCTGCAAGTCCAACGAGTCCAGCTGCAAGTCCAACGAGTCCAGCTGCAAGTCCTGCGAGTCCAAGTTGGACTCGCTGAGGTGGACCCTATACCATAAAAGGCAACAACTTCCAAATCAAGAACAAGTCCGCGAGTCCTAAGTCAGGTCTGACTTTTGGAAACTATATAACTAGCTGTGTCTGGCACACACCGAGTTCATCAGACAACCGAATTCCTCTCATTCTCCCACAGAAAAAGTAAAAAACCCTGCGCCACGGTCACAGACAGTCTTTGCCGGGGCGCGCTGATGAAGCCCTGTAGTCATCACTGTTCTGTGCTGTGTTTGATAATCGTAGTTTGGCCATAAAAGTATAAGTACACAAATAGCCGCCGCAACTTGTCCAGTCCTTTGTAATCAGCCAACCGATCTACACTAACGTTCTTTATGAGTTAGCATTCGACGAACAATTAGACCATCCATCCATCAGCCAACACTTCAAAAACCAAAAACACCCCACCCCTCATAAATACATCGAGACCCGGTAAAAAAAAAAAATAGATATAGCAGAAATAGAAAACCTGAAGCAGGCGAGAGCGTCCCATATGCAAGAAATACACACATTGAAGGCCCCAGGCAATGAAGTCCGCATAATCACACTACCGCCTCTACCTTCCCGCCCCCCGCAAGCGTACCAACGCCCGCCATACTTGTCCTGTCCCCAGCCCTGGCCCCAAACTCATCCACCCTGCCAGGCGGCTCTTGAGACAACAACGGCACCCCAACGCTCATCCTACGCTCATGCGCCCCACGCGCAGGGGCAGCACCACCAACGAGCGTATTGTCACCCCACACTTCATCCTGCCTCCCAAGCTCCAAATCAACAACACCATAATCCTGCATGTACGCCTCCCAGCGCCCACTGCGCATCGTTTCTTCATCATCATAGAGTTCCTTGCCAGGGTCGATAGTGTTCTTGCTCCTGCGCTTGGTTGAATCGCAAGACGACGCGCGCGCATACGCGTACCCGCCCTCTGTCTCCGTTGGAATATCTGGCGGAGACATGGCCTCTGGGCGCCGCTGGAACCTCCGCCGCGTGACACACCAGCGCACACCAAAGAGACCTAGACAGAGCGCAAAGAAGCCGAGGAGGGAAATGAGGACGATGAGGCCGATGGAGAGGTGTTGGGGTGTAGCGCCCGTGTTTGAAGACAAAGGCAAAGAAGACGAGTTGGAGGTCGACACTGGCTGCCTTAGCACGCGGACAGTATGAAACTCGTCCATGGCGCGCGCCGGGTCAGTTATACCTAGGAGCCCAAGACGTGGTTTGATGCTATCGCCCGATGCACCGAATGTCCCCGCGTCGTCGGGCGGCTCGTATGCCATGACTGTATACGTGTTGCGGAGGAACGGGACGCCAAGTATGATATCTGCGGGTACGGTTGGGGCTGTAAACACTGAGTCTGCGGCCTGGATGACGCCAGTGCAGAATGTGCTGCCGGATTCGGACGTCAGGTCGAGGGGGTGGAGAGGGATCGGGGGGCGGTCGTCGAGTGTAATTGTGAGATTGAGAGGCGTGGTACATGGTACGTAGTCTGAAGGAAATCAAGCGTCAGAAGATATCAAAATGCAAGAACGTACATTGGCCTTTGTTGTCGGGAGCTACGCCGATGGCTCCGTAGATCCCATTCGCAATAGCGCTGGTCGTCAGAATAAGGGGGACACCGCTGTCTAGCACAGCGCTCGGGAGGGCGCCGAGGCCGTTGACAACACTCGAAAGCTGGACAGGCCTCTCCTGGCCATCGACCCAGACGGTGATGGCCCTGACGTCGACCTTCCAGAACAGCGTGCCCCGGACGTCGCTCTCGAGGACGGCGTACTGGACGGCGGAGGGCTGCGTGATGAATTCTGGGTGGCGACCGATGCCGAGTTGTGCAGGGACAGCGTCTGAGCCGGGGCGGGAAAGAAGGAGAGAGAGGAAGCGGTGGGCGGGGGCGGAGGAGGAGGGGTGATGGAGAAGAGGTTGGAGGCCCACGCGGCGCCGTCGGGCGAGTTGGACGTGACGGGCGGGATCAGCTCGGCAATTATCGAGTTGAGCGGGAGGGCGAGGCCGAGGATGCCGCTGAAGGCCGCGCTGAGAGGCTCCGACGTGACGACCGTCGCAGCCGCCAGTGCCTGCGAGTCCAGACTGTACCCACCCATGCTGAACTTATCCCACACAATCGACCCAGAGACCATGCCTTTCAGGTATGTGATTGAGAAAGTCTTGCCCGTGCTCGTCGAACTGCTGGCGTCGTACAGATGTCCGTCCGTCTGCCCACACGACGAAGACGAGCACGATTTGGAGGCAATCCACTGCGTAGAACATAAGGAAAAGAACAGCAGATGTCCTTGTAGACTCACAAGATCAGAAGATCCAGTATCTACTTGCAGCGAGAGTTTCTGCCCGGCGCCGACGACAGCCTCGAACGTGTATGATCTGTATACGAATCAGCCGCGAACCATGGATGGAAAAACCACCGCACATGTCGAATATTCGTTACGAAGGCATAGAAGTGGAAGGTCGGGGCCGTAATATCATAGTAGCGCGGTCGTGGAGAGAGCAGGATCGCGGCGAGGGCTGTAGAAGACCTTTATAATGTAATTAGAAATAATTGAATACATTTGAGGCCACATACCTCGTGGGTTTCCCGGTGCTCGGGTCTCCCAACGCCCCTCAACGTGTCCAACCCACACCAAGTCCCTCCGGCGCATGCTGGTCGTGTTCTGGTGTCGTGAAGAGCAAACGTCGGGCAGGAGGAATAAGGAGGCATTCACCCCTCAACGAGAAAGGCGATCGTTGGTTGCAGAACGCGCCCAAACGAGGCATGGAGGGAAATGATCAAAAACAAACAAATCTGATAAGATAAGTCCGAGACTGAACGCATCATTGGAGCTGCACGATTACCTCGAGCAGCAAGCGGACTAGGATACAGCTCATTCTTGGGCTCTGAATTGGACCCAAGATCGAGTTTCCCCTGCTCCGCAACGGCTCCTGCGAAAGGACTCTGGACAGCTGCATCCCTACAGAAGACCGAGCACGATTCTCACGCGGCGTTTTTCATCTTTGAGAGAGGCTCCTTTCTTTGCTCCGTGCACCCCTTGCGAGCAACTATCGACTAAGGACCAACTGGAAAAACAGATACTACCTACTTGTGCAATCATAAATCTAGAATCCTAAGTGATATAGAAATATTGCATGTAGCTTCCTGTAACGCAGGTCGGCGAAACGGTGCACTTCGTGACAGGAGTTCTGGCGTCTCTCATCCACTAATGGAACATGAAAGCCAATCTTGTACTCGGGATTCATCTTGACTCTACTCTTGAATAGCACCGACTTCGGTGATACAGAGGACGACCAATCACCAGGACACACACCTTTTCTCATTGTTCGAAGACTTCCTCACCTTCTCGTGTTTCACCATCACCATCAAAAATAGCTGGACCAGCAAAAGCGGCACTCAAGAGACTTGAAGCCGAAACGCAAGGCTTTTGCCATCTGCTCGCAGGTCCTGGAAAGAAAGACAGAGTTTCTCCCTTTGACTGTTCTTCGCGAAACATGGAATTATCGTATGGGTGCCCGCCTCGGCCTCACCTCACTGTCCATCTCGACTTCTCATGCGAACCACCCAGCTCCAACCTACACGTAGTGCACACTCGCTGAGAAAATCGTCTCATCTCATCTCAGTCCCAAACTCCGACTTGTTTGCGCCTATCCACTTTACCCAGTCCTCACCTCATCTTGCAATCACCATACCAAAAATATCAACAACGACAAGATCCTGTTTTCATTGGCTGATGTACACCTTAGAACTCGCAAGAGACAAAAGAGGGCGGGTTATATGGTGATGAACCCGTCGACCACCACGAACCAAAATAAGAATGAGGATGAGGGAAGCCTAGGCGAATAGTGAGGGGAACACTCGGAAGGGAAAAGGATAAATAAAATAGAAGTGAAGTGGTATACCATACGATATCTTATTTCCGAAATCATAGGGATGTCGTGTTACAGAGTTGGATCAAAGTCCCATGTGGATTGACTAATTATAGTAAGACAAATACTGTTGTTGGGAACAAACAAACAGTGAAACGAATGAAAAGAATGAACACAGCGAAATAGAAGAAAAAAAAAGAAGATTTAGTAGATATGCATGGGTGATAAAGAAAGAGCGGACGAATGGACATGAATTTCCTCTATCAGCGGGTTGGGCATGAAGTGGCGCGAGGGCGGTGAGACGAGCAAGACGGCTATAGGAGACCACATTCCCGAAGGTGGAGCTGTAGGAGGATGTCCTGTATGGCACTCAACACGACTAGAGGGTGGAGCATGATATCAGCGTGGGCAGTGAGCCAAGGAAGGACAGACAAAATAATGCATACACTTGATCTGCTGCGTGTCCGTCGCACATGTGTAATGTGCGTAGATCTGCTTCGTGGCGGCGCTCTGGTTGAGGGAGACAAATCTAGATAAGATTCCAGTGGTGTTTATTAGCGGAAGAACAAAAGTATAGAGGGTGACGACAGACCGGCGGAGGAGGTACTCGCATGCGGCGTCGTAATTGTCACCGCCCGTGAAATCAGGGAAGTAGTCGGAAAGTGGCGAGCGGGGCAGTTTCTCGGCGAAAAGGTCGATTTTGTTCAGGAAAAGAATCTGATCACGGATGAGTCAGGACGAGACGAGATGGACGATAGCAAACGTACTATGGATGTCTTCACAAACCACCGTGAGTTGCATATCGAGTCGAAGAGAGTGAGAGCTTCTTGCATACGATTCTAGCGATGGCGTTGTCAGAGAGGAACACACTAACACTATGGTTGCACAGGTCTAACAAGTGCATATTGGAACTAGAGTGAGAGCTTCTTGCATACGATTCTAGCGATGGCGTTGTCAGAGAGGAACACACTAACACTATGGTTGCACAGGTCTAACAAGTGCACATTGGAACTAGAGTGAGAGCTTCTTGCATACGATTCTAGCGATGGCGTTGTCAGAGAGGAACACACTAACACTATGGTTGCACAGGTCTAACAAGTGCATATTGGAACTAGAATGCAACTACTAGTGGACAGAAACTGGATGCCAGAGGCAATAATTGCAGTGATACATTCTTAGATGATTATTAGAGGTTGAGTAGTATTGAGTCGATATTCCAACTGGAACACAACTGGCAGGGAACTTTGACTTCATGCAACTTGTAGTCATGCATTCCAAGATGATTGTGGGAAGTTTGGCTGCATTGAGTAGTTGTGCAAGTCTGCCAGTCCAGCTGCAAGTCCAAGGAGTTCAGCTACAAGACCAGAAATACAATAATTCTACAGATAGATTCTCAGATGATTATGGAATGACTGCACGGATTGAGTAGTTGCACAAGTCTCATAAGTTCAGATTGGAACTGAAATGCAACCAGGGAATAATTTCTGTGATGTGTTCCTAGATGATTATTGAATGTTTGACCAGATGAACTGGTTCAATGAGTCCTGCTCAAAGTCAAACAAGTACTGATAAATGGAAGTACCAGTGGACTGCCTTGTGCCAGAGGCAATAATTACTGTGATGCATTCCCAGATGATTATGAGAAATTAGTTAGATGAAGTAGTAGTGCGAGTTCAATGAGTCCCACTGCAAGTGCCACAAGTCCAGCCATTCATTGCAGATAAAATAATTCTAGTAATGTGTTTGCAAGTTACTATTCAACATTTGGCTAGATGCAGCATTATAAGAAGACTTGCTGTGAGTCCAATAAGAACTAATACAAGTCCAGTGCAGTGCAACCTTGAATGGAATTGTGAGGTGACTAAGAGCTAGTGTTGTAGTCAATAATTGCTGTCATGCATTCCTAGATCATTATTGCAGGATTGGCTGCTTTGTATGAGTCAGATGAGTCCAGTGGTCAGTAAAATAAGTGCAGTTACAAGTCCAGTGCCAGTCCAGCCAAAATATTATCACTAGTGGACTGAGAGTTGATGCAAGACATAATTATTATGTGAATTAATTCAAGAAGATAATTGTAGTGATGCATTCCCTGCTGATTATTGGAAGTTTAGCTGCATAGGGTGCTTGTTCAAGTCCAACAAGTCCAACTGCTAGAGAAAATTGTTCCTGTAAGGCATTCACAGATGATTATTAGAGGATTGAGTCCAACAAGTCCAGGTAGGACTCATTAATACAACAGAAAATAATCATACACATGCATTCCCAGATGATTATTGGAAGATTTGCTGCATGGAGTGGTTGTGCAAGTCCAGCTGTGAGTCCAACAAGTCCAGGTGAGACTCATTGATATCAGAGAAAATAATGGTAGTGATGCATTCCCAGATGATTATTGGAAAATTGGCTGCATGGAGTGGTTGTGCAAGTCCAGCTGTCAGTCCAACAAGTCCAGGTGAGACTCATTCATACCAGAGAAAATAATGGTAGTGATGCATTCCCAGATGATTATTGAAAGCTTTGCTGCATGGAGTAGTTGTGCAAGTCCAACAAGTCCAGCTGTGAATCCAACAAGTCCAGCTGCAAGTTCAACACCTACTAATGTTTTTTATTGAACCTTATTGGAGCTACTAAGCATTGAGTCTAATCTCATCTTGTGCTGCTTTATCTGTCCTGGACAGAGTACTCTCTGCTTGTTCATTACTTGTTGACTCTGCACAGTACATCATGTCTACTGTAGCTTTTTATTCTGTGTCCCCTCATCCTGTGTCCTCAGTCTAATCCCATCTTCTGCTGCTTTGTCCGCCATGGATGGAGCACTCTCTGCTTGTTCATTACTTGTTGACTGTGCACCTGCCTACTATATTTTATTCTGTGAGTTTTGTCCCCTTATCCTGTACTCCAAGTCTACTATCCTCACCCTGAGTTTCTTCACTCTCCACCCCTGAGTCTGTTCACCCTGCACCCTGAGTCTGTTCACCCTCCATCTTGAGTCCCCTCACCATGCACCCTGTATCCCACTTCTCACCCTTCACTCTAATCCCCTCACCCTGTATCCCACCTCGAACCCTTCACCCCCTCTCACCCTTCACCCTTCAGCCTGCACCCTAGTCCCCTCACCCTGTATCTCACCTCTCACCCTGCACCCTAGTCCTCTCACCCTGCACCCTAGCTTAAATTTTCCAACCCTAGTCCACCCTAAGTCCATTTTTTTTCTCTAGATAACTTCTTTTTTCATGTTTTCTTCGCCTTCTAGCCCATTCATTGGAGCTACGACTGGACCGACCGTAATTTTGTCTTTCTGCGCTCTCATACCTCTCTATGTCCGCACGAAAGAGAAGGAAAGTTGATATCGAAGGTCCCACCCGAGGAATGTTTTGGAAAGATCGTCTCCGAAATGGACCTTGAAATTGCTATAAGACGTCGAGTGGCAGAGACGATCGAGTCTAGAATTTCTTGGGCTCTTATCCTACAAGACTCATTGAAGAAAGGTCAATTACAATTGAGTTAATGATTGAAAGTATGTCCACTGAAATCTACATTTTCATAAGGTAGTAGCGGTTCTACAACCTCATTTAAGGATATGGCATTAGATGTAACTTCTACGATTGAAGTACCTCTGAACGTGATTTTCAAGCGTGAGATTACTCACAATGTTCAATTGGTACCGGCGCACACAGCAAGACCTCCTCGACCTCCACCCAGACATAAACCGCCTCGAAATATGAATGGGAAGTTTTTGTACATACGGTTCTCCGATTTACACCCCGAATACGATGACAACCATGTCCAGACCTACCTTATGCGGTGCCCAGAATGCCTCCGACAATCGTTCACATCTCTACAAGGCCTTCTTAATCACGCACGAATCTCTCATAGTAAGGAATGGGGTACGCATGACGAATGCGTAAGGGCTTGTGCCGCAGTGAAACCGGACCTGGATGTTGAAATGGGAACTGAGGTCGGCTCGGGACCTAACGGTATACTACCTGGGATAGGAAGCCTATTCGAAATGGCGGTTGGGGTTCATCAAGCGAGCGAGTTGATGGCTGGTGGAGACGTTGAACCGGCAGTTGCAGGATCACACGTTGAAAGCCATTCTCAGAGTTCAAACCTCAACAAAACGCTTGGTTTGCATGAAGACACCCCTGCACTTGCGCCATTCTTAGGGAAGGAAGCCGTACGAGGTAATATCAAGATTTGGGTCAATGAGGATGATCTGGCAGATGTTGAAGGTCTTGATGACGATGGGAAATGCTTGAATGGTGTGCATACATCATCAGTCACAGAGGTTGTTTTGCGTCGCCCTTGGAAGATGCATTTTACCCACCGGAATGATTTCGAACCAGAAACAGAGGAAGGAGCAACGCAAAAGTCCACTACGAACACTAAACCCGACTTGACGATATCTCGCGAAGGAAGTCTCTTCAACGCAACAGAAGCGAACAAGCCTGAAGCGACAGGTTCTAGGGCGGAAGGCCTGCAGAATAGCCTTATGGGAACAACAGGAAGCAGTTTTACTTTCAAGCTCGCATTTCTATCATGGATCGCAGTCTTTGGGTGCCACCAAGTTTGTTTGCTCTTCTCGATTTTGATCAGATTTGTGTTCAATCAATTTCTAGAAAAGCGCAAAATGTCAAGTCATGGGCGCCCGTACAAGTGGATGATTTCAGTCGAATGCGCCTTCCTATGTAGGCCCGAAACTCCAGAATATTAATACTACCACTCAACTGAACTTCTACAAGAGCCACTCCATAACTATTGTACTTAGGCGTCTGTCTGTTTCCTCGTTTTTGAGTCCTGATGAACCACCACTTACAACTACATGACCCCCCTTTGTCGTGGTTGGCAACGCGGATGAGCCTTTCTTGGCCAAGATAGAGAACTCACAAGGAGATATGATCAATCAGACTGTTTCATTCGGAGCACTGGGTCGAGGTGCGTCGTGATTGGTGTGTTTCTGTTACTTGTATCTGAAAGGTAGTTAGTTGGACCTCTCCAAATCGTCTGTACCAGTTGTTGGTGACGAGCAAATAGTCGACATTGATCTGGACAGAGGAACAGTCTTTCTTCCACTTCAAAAAGGATATCCTCCGATCGGATTGAAGGCTCGATGGTCGCAAACATCTTCTGAAGTTAAACAGGACGACAATCAGGTAGCGTCTCGACAAGGTAGGTTAACGACCCTACACTATAGAAGCGAGGCCCAGTCGTCTAGTGTATATTCAACAATTCAACAGATTCAGGGGAAAGCATTTCAATCGCAAGGTTTGGTTCTTCTAACGATCGCGGATGTGTATCGTTGGCTTTAGAGGAGGGCCATTTTATCCGGCCACCTGGTGCAACCAAGCTCAAAATCGAACATCCTGACATACAGCCCAAGAGTAACTTCAATGACGTTTGGTGCATACCCTGTGGTCAAAGGATCGAGGCCCATTTGACATCCTCCGCGGTCACACTATCTGACTCTGTGCGACCGAAGCTAGAAATCAGGCCTGAGCATGCTGAAAAAGAAGGAAGTGTTCCTGAGACTCCACTACCGTGCAAGATCGCACTGAAGGTCCATAATATGCCCTTGGTGAATGTTTTTTCTCTCGACTTTTTGTGGATCAAAGCACCCACAAGGCCTGAGTACGGGCTCAACATCCGCATGAAAGATTTTCATGCTGTTCATTCTGTTGCAGCTTGTGACCCGAAACTCATATTGGCTGTCCACAACGTTGTCTCTACCCTGAAGTTACCCACTTTTACTTTGACTTCAGGAAATAACGAGAACTTGTATCTCGACAAATTTGGAAAGGATAGAGCTACAATTGAGAGCCATCTCGTTCCCCATGTTACGCTCGCTATGGCAGTTCGATGTTTCGTGCAGTCGTTGGTCAATTGTGGGGTCGACCTTGTTGAAAGGAAACAATCATCTAGAGGATTGCTCCAAAAAGGACAAGACATATCCAGGGAGATGACACCTAGCTGTGTCTTGGCCCCATCCCATATTCTCAGTGGCGTGCCTGCTCAGCGAGGACGCTTCCGGTGTCTTTCGAAGTTAGGGGTTCCGGCAACTCCGGTGAATGTCACGACGGGTTCTTTGTAGGAGCTCAACTGCATATTTGATCATAATTGGAGTCGGTGATTCCGGGCAAGCTGGGAGGTTTCCATACATTTACCTGGTAGGATTAGTATCTAGTCCTTCCGATCATATTTCTGCTGGCGTTGGACTGAATTCTCTAGAATGCTTCAATAGAGACTCTGGTATCCATTACGGTAATAGCGGAAACCGTTGAACAAGAAAGCTCTGAAGAAATGTCTTGGCTCTGTTCCAGGACAATCAATTTGCGGAATTGAATCATGCAATCGCTTGGTGCAGTCAGCAAGTTGATCTAGGCTTGTGTTCGGCCTTCAGGCACAATTATGGCCTTTCCATCCTTCCATATCGAAATTCTTTCTCGGAGAAGGTACGGACAGGATGGTCCAAACATTCACGTATCTTGTCGAGAGCCCTACGGTACCATGAAGTTACAAATCCTGCAATGTCGTCAGAAGAACCATGATCGCCTTGTGTGGCAACGCCATGAGTTTGGATGTAGTTCGTGCTTTGTTTCGCGACCAATCTTCTAAATGGTATCCATGCTGCCCTGTTCACCTGCCCGGCCCTTCCGTGAGCAGGTTATAAAGTCCCTTTCACGAGTAGAGTGGGCTTCAATCGACACTTGCTTACTCCTCCCTTTTTCACTTATCATTCTGAGTCTTGATGTCAGTCTTCGGCTGTCTTGTCTTCGGCTGTCTTGGCTGTCTTGCAAAGTTACTTGTGTGCGTTTTCTCGTTTCAGGGTGCCGTGGCTGCCAATCACGTTTCATTGGGTATCGTAACCTGCACCATAGCCACCATTTTGCGCACCACCATCATCCAACAACCTCGGCGGCTACCTCTGTTTCGACGAGCTCGCTAGCCAACAATCCTGCAATGCAAACAACGTCAATAGGTCCGATTCGAACTGAGGTGACCTGTTGACGTACCGAACAATGATAAAGGATCGATTGGCCACTAGCAGTGGAAGGGATAGAGTCGAGCCGGAATTAGGGAATGTCCAAGTATTTGCTATTGAACTGGAATCCGCGTCGCTTGATGGTTACAAAACTGAGGCTGGGTATCCGTTATTGAACTCAAGATTTTGGACGTAGGACTCATGGAGTCTCTCTATAATTACTTGTGCTGCTCAGGACTCCTTGAATGGACGGACCATTTATCCTTTCTTAAAGGTGATTGATCACTCTGGATGATAACTTTCTTGACCTTGTGTGCCTGCAAGGATTCTGGAAGATGTTCAAAAAGTGAGTCGACTCAGTCGGCGTATGCATCCCACGGTCTGATTTCAGGCGAAACAGGTAAATTCCCCCTTCACTACAGACCGCCCTCAGGGCCTTTCTTACGCTTCACTGAAAAATCCGCACTTGTTTCCCTGTCATCAGCAGCGTCGGAAGACTTTTGCATCTCCACACCCTTGTTGTCACCTTTTTGTCCCTGCGCGTCACGCCGTCGTGTCAAGCTTCCACACATCGCCCTAAATTGTGAATTGATTTGTCTCTGCCTTTCCCTTTATCCTTGAGCCTGCGTCTCACAATGCAAATTGTCCTATCTCGTCTTATCTTTATCCCTCTTCTTTCATCAAAAGTTTCACATGTGGATGGAACCGACAATTGAGGTACCTCCATTCTCAAGTTGTATCACGCAGCTGTATTTCACGTTCACAATTTGGGAATGAAGTCCAGCACATGTAGCTGGGGGAGGAATGAGTATTATTAGTGTTATCCAGGTATTACTTGATATTACTTGAACATAATCAGAGGCGAGAACGAAGCGCGACAAATCCATCAAGGAAGAACTCGAAAAAGATCTCGCAATCACATCAAGAGAAATACACCAACTATAGAATCAAACTATAGAATCAACCATTTCACTCGTCATGACCTTTTTTCTTTGCTTTTGAAAATTCAAGATACGATGTCTGGATTGGCAGACAGGGAAAATATAACGTACCCAAGGATATCATCATAACCACGAAAGCACCTCGCAAGAGTGTGATCATGACGAAGGGGAATTCTTGCCCTGGTAACATTGAGGTGCCTCTGGAGTGTCAGCTTGACAACCTTGTCAGAGACGACCAAGGGTAAGGGTTTCAAGGGTAAGGGTTTGGTAGTCACGGACAAGATGAGGGGAGTAGTCAGGAGTGCAGCAGGAGGGAACATCTTGATCTGAGTTTGGTAATGGGATGTCAGATGGGATAATGTGAGTTTGCCTTTATACCGAACAAATCATCTTGACCAATTGGTGCTTGAGGTGTTGTGAACTATAATATCCAGAGGACCACCTACTACCACCGACTTTCCTTTATGGTGAGAGTCGCGTGAAGAACGAAAATCATCTGAACCGACGATTTTGGCTGGGCCAATGAACTGGAGATTAGCGCTGTATTGAGACGCATTCTTGGGGTGTACAATCAAAAAGGCACTGTGTAGGGACCCCGCAGAACATGCCGGGTGGAAGGTTAAGTGAAAGGATCTGTCGTAAATCGCAGTGGTTCTTATAAGCATGTCGAGATGTGTCCTCCGAATGCTCATCAGAGTATGAACATTCCTGAGCAATGCTGAACCAGTACAGGTCAACACAGAAGATTTCAATGCGCAACCGATTGCAGTTTCCGACGTTTCAAGTCGGAGCAATGAGCACAGGTGTTTTGGAATGTTTGACGCCGAGGTATCGATGAGATGAGACTGTTTAATGAAGGTCTCGAGAGGATCTAGATAAATAAGCGCCAGGAACTATCCGGAGTGATACGAGAGAGGCTGGCCTTGATCGCTTTGATCACTTGTTGCATAAATTCTCGTGTATGAGAGTTCAAGCCAAGGAGGTATAACCTCTGTAAGCTCCGATGTAGGATCCCAAGGAGACGACCAAAAAAATACGCACAAATAGGCATGACTGCGTTCGACGGCTGCTGCAAACGTATTCATCAATTCATGTCGAAGTTGGTCGAGATCGACATTCGAAATGACTTGTTATAATTGATGGGCTCACGGGCAGCGCAGCGCTCGCTTTACGCAAGTAGCAACGGCCCCCATCGCTCCACGCATTGGTTTGTTGTAAAGCTGTGAGAAGTCGCTACTGTTGCCAAAGCGGCGGTAGGCAAGAGAACTCGTAGAATTAGCTCTTGCCACAGATATAGAAAAACCGGTTTTTTGAACTTTCGAAAACATCACGTCGTTCTGAAAACGGGAATCGCGAGAACTCAAGATATGGTATTAAATTGTCCTGACCATACACATCCAAAGCTATCAATAATCAATAATCCGAGTGTACAAGGGAGCAGTTTGAATATCGAATGCTCGTGGCTGGAGTTCCGTTAAGGCCAAACAAAGCCCAGCCGAAACAAGATCCCACTTGTTCTCAACCCCACACAGCCTTTAACATTATTATGGTGGAACAGTACATTTCCAAGTATTTGCTTAATTAAAGCCAAGTGCGTCGCTTCCATCACATTGATTTGCAACTAATCTGTTGATTTCGGCTGGGACTTAGCGGACGGAGACTATAGTGGGCCCTTCCTCAAGTTCACCCGCCAGTGTTTAGAGGAGAAAGTCATTTAAATCTGCGCAAGTTCAAATCAAAATAGTCTATCAAAGGAGAATCTACTGGGATCCTGAGTAACGTTCTGGGCGCCTTTACTCTAACTTCTCTGCAGGAGATCCAGGTACGAATGCCATGAGCTTTCTCGGATCAAAGGGGTTTTATGACATAACCTCGCTGGTATTCTCCTTACAAACCGCATTTTTCGCTCACGAGATTGCGATGATACTATTGACATCGCTTTTGGAAGCATTCTTTTTCAGTGTTTAACTCAGAATATGTGACTCACGAAACTTATTTTTATAAGGACCGACCTGCTCTGTCGTCTACCACACTGCTTCTTGTTTTCGCGCCATTATGACGACCATGCGCGACTCCCTCTACCTATACTTGCCTATTTTGGCGGGTCAGGGAACGTCTGCCGCAACCTCCCCTTAGATTCGCGAGACAGCTTCATCCAATGCCTCTTCATCGTCCGGGAAACTTCTCCTCGCAGCGTGCTTCGAGGCATTCCACCGCGAGCTGTCCCGTCTGACAGCCGGCCACTTCTCCGCGCTCAATATTGACCGGGCAGATTTCCCGTTACCTGAAGATTTCCTGTCGCTCCCTAACAGCGTTACGAACACAACGCTGTCGCCTCAACATCCACGATTTCCCTCATCCAAATTTTACGGCTCGAGTTAGCAGAGACAACATGTATCCGGATCAACTCTGTCACACCCTTCAGCGATATCCTAAAATGGAATATGCAACACAAATCGGGGATTCTCGGTTTCTCAGCCTACTTCTGCCTGTGTTGTTGCTATGTCGTTCTCAACCTTGAGTTACGTCACAAGGGCAGTTGAAGTCTATTGTCTGGCGATTTGGGCCGGGATTCGTTGCAGGGTGCAAACTCTAAATGCTGCTTCACTTGATTTGAATACTGATTTATCCTGGAGGTGCTCATAGGATACACCAAGGTCGATGCAGAGAAAGCTCTCGTGACTTATAATAATCTACCAAATTAGAAGTAATTCAGCTCACGTGGCCTTACGTTTTTTGCCGTTTTACTCAAACTTAGGGAAATGACGAGGCTAAGTTTTACATGACCGCAATCATGAACGACACGTGTGTCACCATATCAGGCCGCCCCAGACATCCTTTTCGACTTCTCCACCTTTCTCGCAACAAACGTCAAAGTAATTATTCACAAGACATCCCTCGACACTTTGTGTTCTTCCGCCGTTTATGCCAACTCTACTCGCAATCAGGTTTTACGCGATATCATCGTCAGGAAGATTTGCTTTCCCGAGTTCTCTGACATCCGAGTACCCATCCGATCAACATTCACTGGCGATGCCATCACCAAGAATGAGACTTCCAGATCTCTCTTAGAACTTGTGGTCGACCTGCTCCTCATTCATCCAGGAACATTGGAACCTATTGCTATCATCGGGATGGCCATGACTATGCATGGAGCTCCGAACGTTTCCAAAATGTGGGAAGTTCTCGAGCATACGCTCTCTGAAGTAAGCGCTTCCTTTCATCTTAACTAGCTCTCTTCTCAGGCAATTTTGAGAATCCTGAGTCACGATTTGAAAATCTCGGACCACCAAGAAAGCAAGAACTCCGAGAGATGTATGAAAGCACGTACTGGTAATTTCAGCGAAGGGGCCGATGAATTCGACAATAAGTAAGTTGGCGCTCGAGTGTCCATAATATGCTGATTTTCTCTCCTGATTTTTCAAGATTAGTCCTCGCGAGGCGAAAAGCATGGATCTGAAGCGACCTATTCTATTACACACTGCGTACCAAGCGCTCAAAGACTCAGGATATGTTCCGAACTCGACGCCAACAGACAGACCTGAAAGTTTTGGCTGCTATATTGGTGTCCCCCCTCACACTTACCTAACAAAATTTGCTTGACAATATTGGTGTTCATCATCATCCTGGTAAGCCCTAGTGTACTTGGCTGTCGGCTCTAATGTACCGATCATGTCTTAAGCGGGCGAATATCATGTGTGATGCAACTCAGCGGTCCATCTATCATCATAGATACAGACATGCTTCCCTTCAAACCTTGCTCTTTATCAGGGTGTGCACGAGTCTTGATGAACAGAGATTGCAGTGCTGCTTTGGTCGGCGGCATCAACATGATCGTTAGTCTTTATGTAAGCTATTTTGGGACACCTCGTCCATTCCAGGCAATGCTTATCCTGGAAATGCTATTGATGTTCCTAGGACTTGATTGATAACATTTCCTGAGTCCTACAGGACAATATAAATCGTTTGATATAGCAGCTGGTGGTTATTCGCGAGGAGAAGGCTGTGGAGTCTTCGTGCTGAAACGCTTGTCTGACGCTGTAGCCGACAGTGATCAGTGATCGTACACCTGGCGTAATCCGTGGTATTGAAGTCAATCAGAGCGGACGCGCCCACTCGATTACCCATCCACATGCGCCGACTCAGGCTCCTCTTTTCCAACGCGTCCTGGAGAATTCGCACATTGATTCCAACCGAGTTAACGTCGTCGAGGCTCATGGCACGAGCACTCCAGCAGATGATCCCAATGAGCTAGATATCAGAAGCGTTTATTCCGCTCGACGACCTGTAAATACTCCCCTGTATTTTACTTTCATCAGGCTAACAGGGTCCATCTCGAGGCGGCCTCCAGGATCTATGGCGACCGCATTACTAGAAGCGCAGTAGTGTCATCGTCTGGGAGGAGAAGTACATCCAGAATGGGTACAGTATGATTCCCTGGATCATGCTGCAGGTCTGGTGAAGAAAGACATAGCGCAATAGTAATCTCGTTGGAGCTAGTTTGGACTATCTTGAGCACCACTTTGGCCTCATTACGAATATGGACGGCGTCGATGAGACCCTTGAAGTTTGGAACAGAAATAAAAACCAATGAACTCGTCTAGGTCAAATATCAGCCGGTTCTCCTCTCTCGTGGTTATCGTCCTCGTCCACAGTACAACCCCGACTGGATACCTTCATGGCCTGTTGACCAGCCTGTCGACGTGAAACCTGAAGATTCCCTTATGCTCAATGTATGCTTCATGTCAAGCTCATCAGGATGCATGTGGGATCTGAGTGCCTTTGAGCGTTCGCTAGTGAAAGAAGACCCACCTCCTTCAATTACTGAGCCTTGCGAGCTACAATGTAAACCTTGGCACCGTTCTGGGCAAACCCTGCAGCAATCATCTTTCTGATGCCTGAGCCTCCCCCAGTAACGAGAATTAGACAAGAAACCGAATCCACATGTTAATACACGCAGGTCGGGACGACATGGAAGATGTTACAGACCGATCTTTCTTTGACATTGAACAGAGAGTTAGCAGCAAGATCTACCACTGTTTGAATAAGTATTAGTACAGGGTTGAGGCAGGGGCCTCTGATCTCAACCTGTTGGAGCACACAATACCTAAGTAGTGAGTACAGCCCTTACGAAAGTTTAGGAACTTTGGCTGGAGCGGACGAAGGGAAGTACGAGCTGTATTTGAGAAGCAACACCAGCACATGTTGGAGAGTTGGGAAAAATAGTTGAAATTTCGAATCTATGTCTATCGATATCAAAACGACTGTCAAGTCCAAGACAAATGCAAATACAGATGTAGACGGGTATACATAACGACAATGATCCAAAATAGATTTCGATGTTTGGTTTCTTAACTGTATCACCTCCTTTGCTTGCCTACTGCCTTTTCTTCAGTACGCCGGCAGCGATGACTTGCGCGGTCGAGTTCTTGAATCCACACTATACATTACACATAATGTATAACTGTTGATTGATATTGAACTGGCTGAATGAGGGGCTCACATTGTCAATCACGGGCGGATGATGCCTTGAGTGAGGCGACATCACCTCCTCTGGGACAACCTTGCGAGACCTGGGAAGTGATATCGTCTGCAATGGGGTCCATATTCATGAGCGAAAAGTCAATGAGGGTTCTATTCACGGACCTCTTCCTGCTTCTTTTACTTGGGCCTGCGCTGGTTGGATTGGCTGTGGGTTCAATATTCATGATGATTGACAAGAAGTTCGATAGGAAAGCAAGCTCAAGATACGCACCATTAGGTACAACGTTTTCATCGATGGCTTGGTAACAACTAAGGTGTCACTGCGCAGGTATGAATACAGCTTCCGTCCACTCTTGGCTTTTGGTCGTGCTCCTTCTTTGAGAAGCTTCCGATAGCCCATGTGACGTGTTGGCGCCACGAGACCAGCCGGCTATGTACGCCAGTCAGTGAGTTGCTCTACACAGGAGGCGGAAACATAGTATCCTTGGCCAATCCAAAGATACTGCGAAATGTTCTTGAGCGTCTCTCGCCCTTCCTGGTCTCGGATGGTTTCAGTTAATCTGATCCAGAATCTTTTCGACTACACCGACGGAATTATGTATGTATCTCGTTGGATCTCCGTGCCAGTATGGTTGAGGATCTGAAGCACAGGTTTAGTGCATGAATGAATGATGCTTGAGAAGAAGTGGATAACGGATTATCCGTTGCACTATGAAGATGAATTTTAGATCATATAATTGTGTCAAGAATTGCGACAGACTGGGAACAAGATAGCTTGACAGATCCAGATCCCGTCAACGATCGTGAGCTCGTCGCTTCCGGTGGAATTAAGTTCGTCGGGGTTATTTGCCTGAGTAGGAATAGAGTGCTTTTGCTTTGCCTGGAGAAGGTGATCACAACGAAAGCGATGAATGAAATTCAGCCCATAACATGCTACATTTTACAACATCGACATAGGTCTTCAGGACAAGACTTGACTTTCCTGAACTGATGAGAGTTCCATACCACCAGTCCCTTCCAGTCTTTGAGAAATGAGCGGTCAACACAAGGTTCTTGCCGAAACCCAAGGAGGATGTCAGTGAAGTTGAGAATAAGACCATGTATAAACGTACTGAGATCATCGAGTCCATCAGCATGATATGTATACAAAGACCGAACATGATACTCTACAAAACCTGATCAGCACCGATTCTTTCTTATAACATACACTCACCAATAGAATTATCAATATCATCCAGCGGATCAGATGCAGCCTCCTGGGCAACCTAATCGACCTGAATAGTCGGAACCGGCGCAGGCATAGGAACATATCCCTCCTCTTCTTCCTTCATCGAAAGCAGCCTATACGCATCCGTTCATACTCCTCCGAGGAAGGGACAGGAGTTCCGAGGGCACACTTTGCGACTGAGTATGAATCTGATACTGGAGAGTTGTAGGAGTAGAAGCAGGAGACAATTCAGGGTCAGATCTCGTGTCAACATCGATATGCGCAGGGGGCGCAGCGTCACCCAAAACCCTCCCAAAGGGAGCCTGCTCTTATCAACGGTCTTAACAGACCTCAACTTCGCCCCAGCCTGTGAGAACGCATAAGCGCGCTAACATCGCCTGGTCCAGCAGCCAACGGGGTCATTGCAGGGTGGAGGCGGGGCATCAGGTGATGGAGCAACGGGTGTAGCAGGGACAAACTCGTACTTGGAGGCACGTTTCAAGCCCCTGCACTCTCGGGTCTGCTAACAGCAGCGGGCAAAATACTTCCGAACAACTGCTTCGCGAGGTCCGTGCGTCCTCCGCGTCCTATATCCTCATCACTACTATCGTCATCGTCGTCTTCCTTTTCTTGGTTATCTTCGTAGTTGCTGTCGGTGTCACCTGACGGGGCGGTGCGGTATGATTTCAAACCAGAGGTGGGAGCAGGGCTGCGAGTGGGGAGAGGCGTGGTAGTATTAGAGACAGCAGCGGCAGGAGTGTTATTGCTGGCATAGACAGTTGCCGTAGGTGGTCACCATTCCAGGAGATCAAGCCCCTGCGTCTTTATCACTATTGATCATTCGACTGAACGGATTCGTCGACTTCGCAGGCTCCACAGCCGAGGCATGAAGTTGTCGAGGTCCAGGAACCGGAGCAGGCCCTGGCACAGGCGCAGACATGATTCTATCCCGCAACCTTCACCCATTTTTTGTTCTCCATCTGGAGATTTTCCGAAATGGGCCAAGCTAAACACTGAGGCCTGAGACTTGTGCAGTGGTACGACGATAATTAGGCCGAAAAACAAAAAATGTGTTGGTTGACGACAGGAACGCGCAAGTGAATTCTTGGCTTCAAACGATATTTTTACTCGATTGATGGGGCGCTGCCTTGGCGCTACTGCTTCCTCAAGTAGAAGATGAGCTGGCATCTTCATCTGAATTGATTGCATCCTTCTCAGTCTTCACTCTGACCTTCAAACTATTGAAGTAAATCATCCACCCTCAAACTCCTGTTCACACCATAAATTTTCGTGAGGACAAATTGCGTCGGAGGACTGGAAACATTAGCGTGCGCAGAGCGACCGACCGTGCCTTTCCTTGCAGACGCGTCATTGCACAAAGTGAATAATCAAAATTCATATATTCAATCCTGCTTTGAAGCAGTGTCGCCGATCAGTGGCCGTCGCTGGGGCTCAATTGAGATAGGATGGATCACAAGATGAATGATGTATGAACCATATCGAGCACCGGATACAAGTAAAAAATCGAGAGATCCGAGATCTGATATGTACGTTGTCTTCAGTTTGTTGTCCCTGCTCTTTTGGTCAGGGTCCAAATCGAACCTACTCTCATTCTTAGCGGGACAGATATTCACGCTGGAATTGTACTCTTTAAGAAGTCTAAAAATCTCTTTCTCAGACTCCTTAACACCTCCCAAAACGATGTCCTTCGATAATGCGCAGATAACTGATAATTTGTCTTGTCTCAATTCTTCACGCCAGCTGAGTTCTCCAAGAGCACGAGACATGATCGGGATGTTTGGTGGGTTCAGTGTTACACGCTGAAGAATAATATTGAGACCTTCTAGAAGTGGTGACATCGCTTAATTGTGACATCCAAGATAAACGGCAAGAAGGATGTTCTTGCAGCGGATTCTCTGTATCCAGATGTGCCTTGAGAGCTTTCAGCTCCATCAATGGTGCAGAGAGTACGCAGTCAACTGGGCTGTTATAACACGCAATAGATAGTTCAGAGAGTTAGTTCAGAGAACTCTGTTGAAGCACTTAATACATTGTGTAATGCGATTGGACAGAGATTGATAGCAATCATTCCAGTTTCATTCGTGGCACACCTTTGCTCCATCGGACGGGCGCGATGGGCGACAATGTGCAAGGCATCCTCTACAGACATTACACCAGCAATGGCTAATGCGGCGAATTCTCCTCAAACTTGGCCAAATTCAATATTGTGATTGATGAGACACCAAAATAGCGACCGACCTAAGTGACGCTGGAAAAACTCCCCAAGGCATCCACAGCCCCGCCAGAGCATACTGAAGAGTGAGTATAGAAGCTTGATAGGCTTCAAAATCTTCTAGATCAGAAAGTTCAATTGTCGGCGAGTCGGCTGTGAGAATTTAGTGTTAGTGTTTTCCCAGATTGTATTCTTGTGTTCTAGGATGACTGTGGTTGTTTCCCTAACTGCTGGTTGACAAACTCAACTATCCCTGGTAATGCTCTATGAATGAGCTTCACCACTTGAGACTCATCTAAAATTATGCTTGATATCAATGGACAAAAGGTGACTACTAAGAGACATGCACCAATGGGAATCAATTCCCCGTGCCTCTGTAGGTCTTTCAGTTTGAGTGTGGAAGACTGGGAAAAGTGTTGACATGGCAAAAGACTGATGACATGGCAAAGGATTGGAGAAAGTGTTGACATGGCAAAGGGACATGGCAAAGAATTGTTGACATGGCAAAGGGACATGGCAAAGAATTGTTGACATGGCAAAGGGACATGGCAAAGAATTGTTGATATGGCAAAGGACTGGGGAAAGTGTTGACATGGCAAAGGATTGTTGATATGGCAAAGGACTGGGAAAGTGTTGACATGGCAAAGGATTGGGGAAAGTGTTGACATGGAAAAGGACTGGGACTGTCATTAATGTGCCATCCCTACTAATATATGCTTTTGCCACATATCATTTGGATATCATGACTTTCCAATAGCTGAACATAAATCACAAGTATTCCCAGATTGTATTCTTGTGTTCTAGGATGACTGTGGTTGTTTCCCTAACTGCTGGTTGACAAACTCAACTATCCCTGGTAATGCTCTATGAATGAGCTTCACCACTTGAGACTCATCTAAAATTATGCTTGATATCAATGGACAAAAGGTGACTACTAAGAGACATGCACCAATGGGAATCAATTCCCCGTGCCTCTGTAGGTCTTTCAGTTTGAGTGTGGAAGACTGGGAAAAGTGTTGACATGGCAAAAGACTGATGACATGGCAAAGGATTGGAGAAAGTGTTGACATGGCAAAGGATTGTTGATACAGGGCTGTTCAAACAGTGTGAGCAAGCATGGAATTGAGGGGGTTGAAGATTTCACTACTGACTTATGGGACATCCTATGACTTTGTTCAATCCTCATCTTTTCACTTTGTCACTGAGGTTTAGTTCTACTGGAGAGGAGCTGTTCAAACATGTGAGTGAGCATGGTATTGAAGGGGTTAAAAATTTCACTACTAACTTATGAGAGATTCTAGGACTTTGGTCAATTCTTTTCAGTTTGTCAGTGGGGAAAGTATGAGATTGCAAATAGACAAAAACAATAGAAGAAGCAGGGATCTAATTTGGGGAAAATTAAAAAAATGACACATGCCTGAGGCTACATAAATTTTGCAAGAAAATTGAAAAATGGCACATGCCATGCTTGAACAACTTATGGGTAACATTTGCCCCGATGCTTTGCCATGTCAACACTTTCTCCGATCCTTACACTTTCTCCAATCCTTACACTTTCCCCAATCCTTTGCCATGTCAGCACTTTCCCCAGTCCTTTGCCATGTCATCAGTCCTTTGCCATGTCAACACTTTTCCCAGTCTTCCACACTCAAACTGAAAGACCTACAGAGGCATGGGGAATTGATTCCCATTGGTGCATGTCTCTTAGTAGTCACCTTTTGTCCATTGATATCAAGCATAATTTTAGATGAGTCTCAAGTGGTGAAGCTCATTCATAGAGCATTACCAGGGATAGTTGAGTTTGTCAACCAGCAGTTAGGAAAACAACCACAGTCATCCTAGAACACAAGAATACAATCTGGGAATTCTTGTGATTTATGTTCAGCTATTGGAAGGTCATGATATCCAAATGATATGTGGCAAAAGCATATATTAGTAGGGATGGCACATTAATGACAGTCCCAGTCCTTTTCCATGTCAACACTTTCCCCAATCCTTTGCCATGTCAACACTTTCCCAGTCCTTTGCCATATCAACAATCCTTTGCCATGTCAACACTTTCCCCAGTCCTTTGCCATGTCAACAATTCTTTGCCATGTCCCTTTGCCATGTCAACAATTCTTTGCCATGTCCCTTTGCCATGTCAACACTTTCCCCAATCCTTTGCCATATCATCAGTCCTTTGCCATGTCAACACTTTTCCCAGTCTTCCACACTCAAACTGAAAGACCTACAGAGGCACGGGGAATTGATTCCCATTGGTGCATGTCTCTTAGTAGTCACCTTTTGTCCATTGATATCAAGCATAATTTTAGATGAGTCTCAAGTGGTGAAGCTCATTCATAGAACATTACCAGGGATAGTTGAGTTTGTCAACCAGCAGTTAGGGAAACAACCACAGTCATCCTAGAACACAAGAATACAATCTGGGAAAACACTAACACTAAATTCTCACAGCCGACTCGCCGACAATTGAACTTTCTGATCTAGAAGATTTTGAAGCCTATCAAGCTTCTATACTCACTCTTCAGTATGCTCTGGCGGGGCTGTGGATGCCTTGGGGAGTTTTTCCAGCGTCACTTAGGTCGGTCGCTATTTTGGTGTCTCATCAATCACAATATTGAATTTGGCCAAGTTTGAGGAGAATTCGCCGCATTAGCCATTGCTGGTGTAATGTCTGTAGAGGATGCCTTGCACATTGTCGCCCATCGCGCCCGTCCGATGGAGCAAAGGTGTGCCACGAATGAAACTGGAATGATTGCTATCAATCTCTGTCCAATCGCATTACACAATGTATTAAGTGCTTCAACAGAGTTCTCTGAACTAACTCTCTGAACTATCTATTGCGTGTTATAACAGCCCAGTTGACTGCGTACTCTCTGCACCATTGATGGAGCTGAAAGCTCTCAAGGCACATCTGGATACAGAGAATCCGCTGCAAGAACATCCTTCTTGCCGTTTATCTTGGATGTCACAATTAAGCGATGTCACCACTTCTAGAAGGTCTCAATATTATTCTTCAGCGTGTAACACTGAACCCACCAAACATCCCGATCATGTCTCGTGCTCTTGGAGAACTCATCCATCCCGGCGACCGCTCCAATTTGTTGCCGAGTACGCTTGTGCATTTTTTTTTTATTTTCCCCTATACCCGCCGGGGCCTTGCCCTATGCCGGGTTCTACTTTTATGTACAGATCTCTATCTAGCCGCATTGTCTATCTGGGTCTCTGATGCTTTGGCTCCCGCTGTTGCATTTGCCAGGTTGTGCCTGGACTTGGGCTGCGTGTCCGTATTACGCCTAGTGCGGCAGTATCATTCTAGGTGTATTATGTGTTAGTATGTAGATGTAATATGAAGGGGAAAAAGTGAAATGTCATCTCTCATCCGTTATGCCCTTCATCGCCAGGCTTTCTTCTGGTTTTTCTTCTTAGGCTGAGTGACTGTCGTGTCCTCGGTGAGTCGAAGGTCTCCATAGGTCCGTTCAAATCTCCTAGTGCTATTGATGTACTGGAATAGGGGCTTTACGATGCTCGCATCGCTCAGAAGCTTGCTCAAGGCTCCTCCAAGTTTCCTTGTTCAAAGTTCATCCTGAGAGAACAACACTCCTTATCTTCCTCCACGCACACCTGCCACTAATGCCAGCTCCGGCGGACATTTATTTGATAAAGTTGGTAGGTTATAATATATTGTCTCACATAACTAGAACTGTTACTGTCACCTTTTTATTCGGTGTGCAGCTTTGGATGTTATTAATGTATTTCAAACTGACAATTTGATGAAAGGAGCCTTTGTGATTATCTTCTTGGCCACAGCTACAACAATGATGTACGCTGTCGCACGATGCTGTATGAATTGATATCATTACCTCATGCCCTCCCCAGAAAACGCGGCTTGAAGTTACTGCAATCGATCATCGTTTTCTCTACGATAGTCATCGACTTTATTCTTGTCTCCACCTCTTTGGCTTGTCATACGATTATATTTGTCCAATGTGTCAGATACACACTCTTGGACCAGACCGCTACGACATTCAATAGCAAGACAATCTGCTACGACATTCAATAGCAAGACAATCCGCTACGACATTCAATAGCAAGACAATCCGCTACGACATTCAATAGCAAGACAATTTCAGACCTCAACAAGATCTCTTGGTGATACGATATTATCCAGGCAACTTCACAGCAGCCCATGGTATGGAATGAATCAAGGTCTCAAAATCTATTGTTTCCACTAAACATCATTTCAGCGGACGTTGAGTGATTCTGTCGTAATCTGGACAGCATGGGTTCTTGTTCCAAAAAAGATGGATGATGGCGCTCCCTATTGTCCTGTTAGTTGGAAGTACTGGTCAGTAATCAAACACTGCAAGCTCGATGTGCTGATCACATATGCCACTTCAGTTTGCGGCTTCACACACGTAGCAATCTTTTCCTCAAATTTCCGGTGGTTCATGGCGTCCATGAACCTTGAGCTGAGCCTGGTCAATCTCATGCTCGATGCTTCGTTAGCTTTGTCATTCCTAGCCAACACCTGTGCCACTCTCCTGATAGCCCATACCTTATGGTAGGTTTACTAGCTCTTTAGCTCTTTCCATTATGCACCACTGGCTGAACATTCCTTACTTAGGTTGCACCTGAGATCTTGAAAGGTACTCATGCTCCACAGGAAGCCTCCCAAAGTCCTCAAAGTCCTCGCCATCATTATAGATATGGGTGTTGCTTTTCTCTTGCTCCAGGTAAATTTGTTTCCAGAATATGGACGAAATAATCCGATTTAACCCGGAGACATAGGGACTAACCATCGTACTGAAACTTCTTCCTTTCAACCACTATTCAGCCTCCGATTTCTTTCAAACCGTCATCTCTAGCGCATATGTATCATTGACCGTGAGTCTGACGCAGACTGTACTTCCGACTCTCGAACCATTAACCTCCTCGTAATACTCTCGTGATCACAAGGAATGTATACAACGATTGTCGTCTACCTTGCCAACTAGCAGCGTTCTTTTGTGGAAGCATTCGAGCTTAGCGATCCCAATGCTAACGGTACACCTGAAGTACCCTTCAACCGAACAATTACTAGTGGCCCTCTTGAACTTGCACACCCGGATACATCAACCGATTCCATTTCACTGACAGATGTATCGGACATGGGCTTCACAGACACTTCCAAAGGCACTATCATTATCCTTGTTGACTCCTTCGCACAAGAGAAGACCCAGGATATGGTAGAAGCCATCAACATGAGTAAGTACCCTCATACTCTGACCCACGTAATTCACTCAAAAGAGCAATAGGGCTTCACTGCTCGTGTCGGTTACAACGCGTACTCATCAAGCCAAGTATGACCAAGATGCGAATGTACATCGCCGTTTCGTTGGGTCACATTGTCATCTATGGCGACCGCATGGATGTGTATTGCTGTTTGAAGATGGCTGATGTATGGATATCGCACCCATTCCAACTAGACCCATAGCTGAGGGATGTCTGGCCAATGGCCGTAAATTGAGTGGATGACATCTAGTACAAAATCCCCGATTGACAATCAATCATTGTTTTGACCTGACGGCATGCTCTTCCACCACCTTGAGTGGATGACGGATATCAGAATGTTGTTTTGTTGCTCACACGATTGGGCAAAAGATTATGCACGAATGTTGTTTTGTTGCTCATACGATTGGGCAAACAATTATGCACGATGCGAGGTCAGGACGGTCACATTGGATAGCCTCACGATGGCGTAAATATTTCTGTTGAAATGTCATTGAGCCATAAACTGATCGGTGAGGCCACGGTTGTGGCGAAGGGAAGTCCTCGGACTGGCATCATAAAAATCACCTGACCACGTCTGATCCTGTTTCAGATTTGAATTTGTTAGTGAGCCTCTTTTTTTCTCTTGTCTAACTTGCCCTGAAAGAACCTGCACGTTTCTTGGGCACTACATTTTTTTTGTTGAACAAGGAACGACGGCATAGCTATTCTATTCGAAACCTACGTGATTAATTTGATGTTCTTGTGTCCATGTCTGAGTTCCTCGCGGATGTACGACTGAAGATTTGTGGTACATGTGCTACATCTGGACTTGTGCAGACATGGTATAAACATATATTGCCTCAAATGGTATGAAACCGAGGACTTAGAAGCCGGGTCTGTTGATGCCGATTTGATTCGTCTCTTCTGATGGATTAACTCCTGATCCATATCGCACTCATTTATCAACTTTCAGGGTCTCCTTTCCTTATTTTCATGGCTCAATTAGGTGCCAAGTTTTTCTATTTTGTCTGACATATCGATATGTCGATCTCCAGTAACATGTGGACTCATCATGCAGCAAGTTTGACCTGTCTCATCCCGGAGCTTATATATCATGATTCTACCCGCGAACGAGGTCATCAGGCCTCAGGCACAATTGAAGAGCTTCTCAATGAGGTCATGGCACCCTGTTTTGTCACGATCCAGCGATGGTGAATCACCGGGCTTCGTAGTGTTCTCGTCAAAAGCTTTCATTTCTCTTTCTTTCGAAGCAATGACCGTATATAATTTTAGATGAGACGCCTGTCAATTTGTATTCCGCCGTCATCAACGTGCTCAATGTTTCTGTAAATTATTCATCTCCTTATCAGTTGCTTGCGGAAACTTACGCCTTCATAAGTACGATGGAGCACCTTGGCTTATTTTAGGCTTCAGCATCCTTCTGTTGTTGAACCATGTGAGACACCATGGATGTTTTCTTTGACGTGTCTGACGGATTGCAGTTGGGCTTGGCTGTCAATCAGGTGGCCGTTTGAGCGCAGTATTTGATTCTTCTACGTGTATATGCATTTCTGAACATGTCAACCCGTCTCCTCTTTAGACAGATGGGATTGTCAGTTTACATATACGCTCCAGCGAAACTATCCTTCAACAATGCCCTTGATTCTCGTCATGGGCGCATTCAGTACTCGTTATTAATATTTTCTCGTGCTTCGTGACCCAATTAAAGCATTTCTACCATTTACTCGAAACCACTGTCATGTGTGAAAGAGTGAACTGACTTCCATCACTATCACTTACTCGATCCGAGTTTCGAATGTCATCATACTCTTGCTAGTTCAGGGGACTCATGTCAAATTGGTCAGATTACCAAGGTTTAATGCCACACATGGATCCACTCCATCTCAACACATCTCTGAAAGTTCAAGTTCACTTCCTCGGCCACTTACTCGATACGGCTCTCAACTAGGTCGTTCGCCTGAAGCGGCCCGGACTTCATATAAACGACTTCATCCCCTTAATGCCTTCTACTTATTTGTAACGAGTCACCATGACCAATACCCTTAGAGTCCATTCTGCAAAGTCATCATCTCCATCCATTTGCTACTCTTCCTTAGATTTGCAACCTCTTCTATTCCTCATTTGCCTCCTAGAATAGTGAAGCTCATATTACTTGCCGCCTTAAGCTTGATTACGATTTGCCATCATGCTGCAAGCTCCTGTGGCGTGCAGCCCATGTTGGTGTTATTTGACACATGCAAACTCATTTGAAATGTGCTTTCGAGAAAAGAACGTTTCGGCATTCACCTTTCCTCAAGTCAAGTCGATACTTACTTCCAGACCATACAAATATCCAGAAATGCCGTAGCTTGTAGCTAGACTACGATTTCTGATGTTCACTCTCTCAACCCCGTAATCGGCAGCGACACATGGGATTTCTGTGTTCTTTGCAGCGACTTTTCCAAGACGGAGTTTTACTCGCTTCTTTTCAGAGCGGAAACATGCCTTTCGGGTTTATGTTTCCACTCGTGGCCTTTCCTCGAACCATGATATCTGGATCCATCAAATTCTCAATCTTCGAGCTAGAACAACGGCGGTGCGAGTTCAAAAACTTTTATCGAGGCCTTACAGATCGATCAGACCCTCTATGCGGCTGTTTCTGCAAATAGCCATCGAAGGAATCCATTGTTTCACCTTATTTTCATCATTGTGATGAGTATGGTGCGATCTCATGGAGTAGGCTTTATCCTCCATATATTATTCTGAATCTGAGTTTCGGATGGATGAAGTGAGCCCATGGGCCGCCCACTACCCAAGTACTATGTTCAAGAGTCTTTGTCTACCTAGCAAGACTTGAAATAGGATAGAAAGCGTGCTGAACTACTCAGAGGTAATCCTACACGATATCATGATAGCAACAAGAACTTAACGCGTTTGAAGAAATGAAAATTAACGCTTGGGGCACTATTTGACACTCTCAAACGTAGTCCTACTTTTCCTTGACAGGTGATCAACGTCATATGATCTTTGAATTGAATGAATTTGCTCTGCTGGTACCATTTTGATAGATATATCTTTTGACGCATGACAGTGCGGAAGTTCTGTAATTAGAAATTGTCGGAAATGTGTATCAGTGTTGATCCAGACTCAACCGTAGGGAAAGTCAGACCTTCCAGGCATCTTGTGGTCCTCGTCGGAAAATGTATGCAGAGTATACGTCAGTAATGGCTTTCATGGTCAATGAAAGAAGAGTTGATAGCCTCGGTGGACTATTGTGGCTATCCAAACGACGGACGGCGCGAGGGTACGTTTGTGTGAGGTCTACCTCTTCAGTTCGAAATTATGATTGATATCCGTATGAATAGTACAATAAGCATCAATAGATGCCGAATATTTCTTGAATACCCGTCATTATGTTTGAACAGACTGCCGTTGCGGATGTCAGAGATAACACAGATCACAGTTGTTTGATGGCTGATCGATGGCTGATCGAAGATGATCATGATAAACATCTTCTATAGAGCTATGTAGGATACCTGTCAATGCCGGAACGCCTGTGAATTGCATTACCTCTACCTTTATATTGCCTTTATGTCCGAGAAAATTTATATGCATCAGTGATCGCGGCGCAGATGTCATCAGACATAGCCTGAGATCGCCATGGTACTTGTACACAAGATCCCAGGTCCACGAGCCATCGAATTCACCAATTAGGCGGTCCAGGATATCTTTGTTTGCTGGCACAAAGATATATATGATCTCTTGGAAGTTGCAAGGACTGCCACACTCTCACTGTAGGAGTTCGTTGCCGTTCATCTGGTTTTGGTCACAAGACAAAGGCTAAGGCTACTCGACAAGGGTGACTACCGCAGCTCTGAGGCTCGGGGAGAAGTGTCTTGCTTGCTATCATGGCCCTCTTTGCCTCGTGATTTCGCTGACAAGAGCATCGATGGCCGACTGTTGTCATACTCTTACTAACTACAGTGATCTCACACCTTCCCATATACTGGTCATACTGTCTGATTTCAAGACATCATATGGGCCTGAGAGCTCAAAGTGTGTCACGAAGATCAAGCGTATGCGCCACGATTCAGGGCCTAGAACCAGTCTGCAGAGAATCATGCTACGAAGAGACGTGTTCATGACAGAGGTAAACTCAATGATCTACTTGGTAGTAACTAGAGACCTTGAAGAGTGTCCATGTAGAGAGCGTGAACGAGATGTAGTGTAGAATACACGCGAGTACAATTGCTAGGTCATGAGTTTGTTCCACAGAGAAACAAACTAAAGACGCGTCGTGTGCCAGGAGCGATGGTCATGTGTTACCAATCATGACAATCCCTGCATAGAAAAGTCATTGTGTGGGCTGAGAAGCGAATTGCGTAATGTGAAAAGCTATTGAAAAGTCTCGGATTGATACATGGTAAGAAATGACGGGTATAAGTCGTATGTATTGCTGACCCTGGTGAGTAAAACTGCAACATGTACCTGAAGACACGATTGACAACAAATCAAACGAGACTTCTGAGGGAAACCCCCCCTCCCCGACACTAGCTCAACCACATTCTCGCCACACTCATTGACCAACCCCGCACTACACTCTTTGAAATTTTAGATTATTTTTTTTTCTATTAAAAACTGCATTCAGTGCTAGACTCACCAGGCTACCGACGTTTTTAGCTTTGGCAGGGACCGCGGCCCAGTTGCTCGTCCCATACCCGCCAGGTATCCATCAAAAGCATTTTCTCAGCTCCATCAGCCATGACACCATATCAGGGACTACCATGGGGGCGCGATACCATGGGGGCGCGATAAAGCATATGAAAACGTCGACCCGCTCTTTCTTTACATACGCGAGGGGTGGGGTAATTTGTGGCCTTGTAGTCGTCATTTCCTACTCATAGTACTGTGTAACGTAGGCGCCAAGCGCCTCGTGTATGTGATTAAGAATAAGAAAAAAAAACGAGACTCCATCAAAGCTTCAAGCATGAAATGACGGCAAGTAGTCTCTCATGATAAATGGACAACGGAATACTGAAAGGACAGATGCAGAAAATAGCAATTGTTTGGGGTGGCCGCGGCCGTCTGTCTGAGAAAATAAGATGTGATATATCCGGTGGCTCATAACAATGAACCCCGTCCAGGTGGTAAAAACGGCCAATTTGCACACGCGAATCCAGTGTGCCACAATTCGAGCAAGTGGATAGGACCAATTTCCCTTAAGGCCATCTATCTACCCTCTCATTCGAACACACCGAGCACGATGAGCCAACGAGAGATCGCTGCGTTAGCTTTGGAAACAACGCCAGTTGCATTCAATATCAGACCTCTTTCTTCTTTCCTAAACAAACGCTCTTTAAAAATCAGCCACATCAATCATGCAGACACAAGGCAAGAATTGCAATTCGTCATGATCGCCCAGACTTACCTTTTTGTCATATCAGTGGCAATACAAAAGTTACGACCGAAGGCCACTACTGTTCCCATTGAATTTTCGCAGGTCAAGCGGTAGAGCAGAGCCACCGACGCTGCCAAGTTAGATGGCCAACGTAGAAGAACAAGGCAAAGTGGCAAGAACAACATGGATCCATTAGCTCAAAAAGCCATCCTCTCTAACGGCAGGTGGGCCGTCAACGTTGAGGCATACCATGTCGACTGTAAAGGTTGTGGAAAGACCATCAAACTCGACGTTCGATATGGAGAGTACTATCGCTCCAATTGGACCAAGCACCGAAATTCATGCAAGGTGATTCTGGAGACTATAGAAAGAGAGGTAAGAACCATCACTTCAATTGAACGATCTGACAATGATATCCATTTGCAGCTTGAGACTACAAGAACGAGAACAGAGAATCACGAGGGTAATAACATGGAGGATTACCACATGGACCAAGACATGGACATGGATTCAGACAGCGAACAAGGCGTCATAAAGAATGAACGCTCATCAACCGTATTGCCCCTCCTTACCTGTAGGTTGTCCTTGCCATCTGAGGAAACAGAGGCCTGATGCGTTTCCCTATGCAGATACCAGTCACAAGGCCATCTTCCAACAGTTTCGTTGAGAATCCTTTTAAGGAAAGTACTATGGGTACTATGGGACACGTTCCTCCACGTCTCGCATACAAACTTGCGAGACATAACTCTGCTGCCGTGGTTATGCTGGACCAGTCCACCACGGGGTTGTTGCCATCTACCATGAGAATTGATGATGCAGATTATATTGAGCCCAAGCCTTCTTGTGGGTCGTATTTTTCCTTAGGCTGACCACTAAAGGAAAAGATACAAGTTTTGTATCGTTTTTTATGGGCATGGCATAGAGTAGTATCATAGCATGAGACCCAAAGTGAAGCTGCACACAGTAGCCATGTTCACGGCTTATGGTTACCGTACAACAGCTACCGTGACCGTAATTGTCAAGGATCTGCCAGGGTTACCTCCCAAGATGTACTATATTATTATGAGATATCGATAATAATGATAAGGTTTTACCTGAAACCCGCAGACAATTCAGAGAACCAAGGATGTCCAGCTGTGGCGACGAGGTAGGTCAAGACACGCCTCTCCGTAAGAATCCGAACTCCGATCCGCATCTCATAATCTATTCCGGTGTGGATTGACCCCAATCGCAAACCGAATTCTAGTTTTCATTGCTATGATCCAAATTTGGACTCTTTAAATTAGCTGATGACATTTGCGTGAAAGTTTCGCATTACCTCGCCACCACTTTTACCCAGAAATTACTCCTGATGTGTTTGCCAGTAAACATATCTTTATTTTTCTGGTTGGGGCTCATCTCTAATCATCTTCAGTCCTGATATGAAGTACAACAATAACAATGGTAGGTTATTGGAATGATTCGGCCCACGGCTTCGAATCGCTAAGTTCAACTTTACATCAAAACTCGATGGAAGGTAGGAGCGGCTTAGCTTAGGAAACTTTCGTCATGCCATCAACAGAAAGAGGAGCTCATCAGCCATTGTAGTTCTTTGTGCCACAGAACATGTATATGCCTGTGGTATCAGTAGTTGTGACTATATATTGTTATATAATCTCCCCCATGACCTTGACATCAGTCTCGAGTGCACCAGATGAGTATGATGTAGATATTGAAGAAATCACATGTGCCTCAAAAAGCGGTCGATTGTATCTCTTTTCCGCACCATCGCATCATGAAGCGGAAAGGAAGAGGGGTTTCTTTTCGCCATACACGACTCTTCAGCGACTTCTTTGGTATGCGATTAATCTGGTCCAAAGCATCACGTAGAAAAATACGATCATCGGGATCATGCCGTGTCATCGCAGTGGCTAGTTCCAACAAAGACTCTAGCCCATCATAATCCTACAGATACTCATGAGACATACATAATAGAGCACAAAAGCTACTTTCACCTTGATCTGGTTCATCAAAACATTTCCGAGCTGGTATATTTCCATTAGAAACAGATTGTAAGGGTTCGGGGATTGAAATTCAGGCACAGTTTTGTCCTGACCGTAGATTCCATTTCCTACTGGCTTGGTGATGTGGAGTGGAATCACATGGGAATGGCCAAAGTCGATGAAGTAATATGTATTTGGCCTTACGGACCACCGAGTCTTCCATTTAAGCTTCTCATTGACTCCGTCATGCGTCCATCTTCTGACAAAATGAACTCCGCGTGGTATAACTTGCGTCATCTCTATCAAATTCAGGAATCTCTTTTGGGAATAAGGATGCTCGATGGCGTAGCCGTGTAGTATACGATGCTCCTGCATTAAATCAAGCCACTTTATTCCTTGTCTCGTAGTCCTATTTATACCTGATGCTATTCAATACGACGATCGCCAATCCCTCCCTGATTCTAAAGTAGACCAGCAGTCGGACTCGCAATCCTCCATAGTCTCAAACCTTATTCCAGCTTGCTCTCATCATTCAACCGGTCTGTTGCCCCTTCCGACGTCATTCGGTTGTTACCTCCTTTCATCTTTCTTTCGACTTCTGTCCTGTCACCACGCCAATTTTGAGTCGACTCTTCTCAATCAATAGTCCATTCGCTTCGACCGTCCGTATCCCTCATCCCCCAATCTCGTCCGTACTCGCCATTTCCACCCTTCCACTCACAATATGTTCTCAGTACTCGTGTATACCAGACTCGTCCCATTTCCGTCTTTACATCCCTCGGCCCTACCACACCGAACTTCTTCAGCATGGGGTGGATATATAACGAGATGAGCTTTGGTTCTCAAGAACAGTCAATATAATGAAACTTTCCTTCCCTTTTGCGGCTATCTTTGCCTTGATCCCTCTCGCCATAGCTCAATCTTCAGCCTGGGGACAATGTCAGACACACACTCTCTCTATATGTTTCCAGCTTTTTCCTCATATTTCGAACAGGTGGTGGCACTGGTTGGACGGGACCAACGGTACTGCGCTCGACTCGCTCGAGGTCAGGCTACCTGTGCTTAATTGTTTAATAGACCTATTTTACTTGTGTCACCGTTAACTCTTCCTATTTACAATGTTTGCAAGCAAGTAATACCTTCCACGTAACGCTCAGTAGACTCATCCTTTTCTAGCCCTAGATCGCAAGTACCGGTGGAACCACAACCGGAACGTGCACCAGCGGGGCTGCTTTACCTACTGAAACATCCGACGCTGGGCTCGCAAATGTTGCAGCCGCTGCAGGGAAGATATAATTTGGCTCTGCAACTGACAATCCGGAGCTCACTGATACGACTTATGTTGCGGAACTCAGTAACACCAACGACTTTCTTCAATCACGCCTGTATGAAGTCGATTCAATTACGATATATGCAGCTGATCAACTCCAATACAGGGAAATAGTATGAAATGGGTACGAATTAGTTGTTTTTGGGAGGATATGCCGGTGATTCTCTATAGGATGCTACAGAGCCTTCTCAGGGCACGTTCACTTTCACCAATGGTGACACTATTGTCACATTAGCCCAAAAGAACGGTCAAATTGTCCGAGGTGAGTATTATCTATATATGGCTGAAATACCTTTCATTTTCATTTCCAGGACACGCAATGACCCTGGTCGGTTCTGGCATTGTCTTGCATATCATGTTGGAACCAATGGCGCCCAAGATGGCGCCACGCAGCATGTTCTTGAGGTTGTGCGATGTGATAACCAACTAACACTTTGGTGGCGTTCAACCCTTGAACCTCTTTGACATCAGTGTTAATGACTCTGTAAGACTTATCGTATTTTGGTAGCACTCCTTAGGCCTTAAGTCTCACCAGAAATTCCTGAAAGGAAGACACAAACGAAAAGCATCAATTGACATACCAGATTTCTTGTTATAGTTTTCTCTGGGTGGGTCGGTAGACATGTATCAACAGAACTACCCCACATCAACACTCGGCTGGTTCACCAACTACAGCTCCCATGGTCACTTTCACTCAGAGGACCTACCGCGTTTTTTTCTTACCAACGTTGTTCCTAATATCGCGGTCGATGCGTGGGTCTAGGTCTACATGTATCGATGTATTGAGATGTACCCACCCACCCTCACAAATGATCTGACGACTTAACGCTTCCCATATTCGCTCCGAGCCCACTGTACTAGGCAAATGAAAAACAGCGTATTCGATCCGTGCTGTTTGACATTGTGAATGAAAAAAAAAATTTCTCAAATCGGCGGAACACCCCTCGCAATTCGTACGTAGACCTGAACCTCTCACCGTCGATCCAACCTTTCCACTTCCGAAAATTTCGCGTGCATCAGCCAAAGAGCGTGCGCCCTATATGATGATTACTCTTTACTGAGAAGACCTAATTAAGTCTGGCGCTGGATTTGGATATGTATATTTGGCTCTGGGCGATTCCTACTATTATAACTATAGCCTGAAAGAGAAATTCAGACTAGACTCGATGATAAGGATTAGAAAAGAATGAGTTGAATATGAGGGGGAGTGAGGAGGAGGATATACGATATATATGTGATAGTCATGTAATAAAACATCCCAGAAAAACCAAGAAGCATAAAAACTTAGAACTTAAACCGCCCTCCAACCCCTCTTGTCTCCATCCCCGAATTCAACCCACCCCCACTCTGAGCATCCCCACCCTCGTCCCCATCCATCTCCATCCTGCCAACAACCTCCTGCGATCCCTGATGCACAAGCACCCCCTGGGGCATCCCACTCCAACCCGTGCTGCCCGCACTCATAGTTCGCCGCCCACGCGCCCACTGCCTCCATCGTCCACTCCCACCCGTGACCCCAGACGCACCACTCCCAAGCCCCTCCAAACTTGTCAAAAACGCCTCGTTCATCTTTGAAAGACGCGCGTCAATCTCGGCTTCGGTGGTGAGTACTTGCCTTTCTGGCGGGGATTGGGCGTGTGCGTGTGCGTGCTGAGAAGAAGACGAAAGCGCGGGCTCGGGATTCGTCGAAGAACCTGACTTGAACTGAGAGCTATCGAATCCTGTCGTTTGTTTCGGCTGCTGTTGCTGGAGCACTGTTCCCAGCTCCCGATCTCTATCACTCTCGCACCCACGTCCGCGCCCACCCACCAACGGCTTGCGCATGTCGATATCCTGCACAAACGCCGATATATCTTCATCGTCCGTGCGTACTCTGTTCCCAATGGACGATCTCCCGTTTCCACCTGTGCTGTCTGTACGTCGGGGGATAGGACGCGGGAACGAGGGTGATGAAGGCGAGAATGATAAAGGGCGCGGGGACGACGACGTGTTAATAGGCGCAGGACGCGCAGTAGACGGTGAAGACGTCGGCATCGATGGTGAGGACGGCGAAGGCGGCGTGGCGTAGCGGTGTCCGAAAGAGCTCGAGTAGCGCTTACGCATGCCAGATGCGGATGTGGAGCTGGTGCTTGTGCTTGTGCTTACGGCGGGGTCCTCGGGGCGAGAGAGCGATGTCTGGCGAACGTGGAGGGGTATAGTGCGTCCTGCTGGAGAATGCGATTGTGAGGTTGGATCGGGGGTGTGTGGGAGACTTGCGACGCGCTCGCGCTCGTGCTGTGCAATGCGGGTTGTGAGGCTCAATGGGTGACCGGAGGCAGACGGTGAGGCGGTGGGGAAGGCGGTGGAGGAGACAGTGTTTGATTTGAAGGGGAAGGGGTATCGAGGCCGGGGCTGTTGGGCTTCGGAGGTGTAGAATGAGCTGGAGGGGGAGAGAGAGGACGTGGACGAATCGGGCTGTTTGAGGGCTTGTGCACGTGTGCCGGTGTGCAGCTTGCCCAGCGATGAGCGTGGGAGAGACGAGGGCTGGCGCGGGGGCGATGGCGACGAGGAAGAGGCGGCAGAGGCTCGTGCGAGAGTCAGTGTGAACGGGCGCTGGTCCTGCGAGAGAAAGCGTGACGAGAGGAGTGACTCGAGTTCGTCGAGCTGGAATGTCGGATGGGCGAGATACGTCGTCGACAGCGTGAACGAGCCCGTCAGATGCGGCAGCGCAGGGAACGTGTGTGTCTTGGATTCCGCGTCTGCATAAAAATGAGTCACACATATTACACTTAGGGACATGACTCACTAGTGAGAGAAAGAACATCAGAATCACTGCCAGAGCGCACTCGCAGTGTGATACCAAGACTCGCCACGCGTCTCCGCAGGCGTTTGTGCAGCTTCCACGCAGGCAGCACCCTCAGCAGCGTAAACAAACTGCGGAAAAGAAGGATACAATGTTTATAGATAGTCGCCAGCGGCACATCGGTCGGGGGCCCAGGGATAACGTCAAGAATGAATGTCTCAAGCAGCACAAAGCGCGGGACCGGCTGGATCCGCACACGCGACGAGTTGGGCGGCAGGTGCACCAGCACCTCGTTGTGTCCCAGTTCCGGCACTGTCAGCAGCACTTGGATCTCCATTCGCCGCGGCGGCACAGCCTTGTACACATCCCGATTGTCCTTTGTGAACAGCTCACAGTCAGGGATCTCCATGTTGAACTGCAAGGGCCTGTGTCAGATATCGAGTCAGTGAAACGAAACGACGCACCCATTTGTCGAGCTTCTGTGCAGACGAGGGGCTGGTGTTGCGCGCCTCGCCGACGACGTTGAAGAGCTTGGTGTAGAGATGGAACATGATCTGGGCCCGCTGCGTATCAGACGAGCTCATGGTCGCAGAACTCGCAGGGCTGATGCCACTCGAGCTCATGTTCAAATCCTGCAGTGCTCATGGCCTGCATCCATCCTCCATTAGGTAACCATTCGCCATCTCCTCATTGACACCGCCACCGTCACCATTCTTGGCAAGTTCTTATCGTGAGGGTACTCGCCATGTCTGCTGGGGTCTCTGTGTGAACATTGTAGTCCGTTGGCATGGTCCTGGTTGCCTGAATAGAATTCGGTGAGTGAAAGTTTTTCTCATTGATCGGCCGCACGACGGAACCCTCAGGGCTCAGAAGTATCCAGTTCTACTCTCGTACGCATGTAAACGCCAAGTCATACGTAGTACAAGTACTCTTCTCCCAAGAATGAAGGTAGCAATACTAAATTCATCCATACACGATACTTTGAACCACCCAAGGTGATTCTGAACAACAAACCTCCAAGTCTTGAAGGCTGAAGCTTGAGCTTGAGCTTGGGGCTTAGAATAAGTACAACGCACGTCCCATGATCTCACAACGAGCGTTGAAAATCTAGCTGACAGACCGCCCATGGGCTAAAACGACAGCCAAAGCCCAGTTACACATCATCATTCCGTCGAGCTTTGACTCCTCAGGTACTCAAGTCCGTACTAGGAACCGGGATCCAGTATTGGGAACGATTTCCAACCACTCTACATACTTGAAAAAAAGCCAGAAAAAAACCCTTGAGTGAAAGTCTTAGTGGGATCATCGCGGCTTACCTTAACAGTGCTGTCAGATCGACGACGGTTGACAAGGGGCCTCGTTCCAAAGAAAAAAAAGTCAGGCTGGTTACTTACCTATAGCTTGCCAAGACTTCTCCAGTTTTCGACCGAACGTTGTTACACTAGTCCCTTGGCCGGAAGTCGCAGAGTTCTACCATCTCCAGAGTCCAGAAGTCCAGTACTTGGTGAACTAAGCGACTACGGTGCCTGCCTCACTACCTCACGATTTTCCCGAGTCCAGTCTGGACCAAACCAAATATACGACCCCGGTACCTCACAATCTTCCCAAGTCCAGTCTGGAACAAACCAGATCAGCGACTCCAGTACCTGCCTCACTACCTCACGAAACTAGATTTATGACCCCAGTACCTCACAATTTTCCCAGGTCCAGTATGGAAGAAACCAGATTAGCGACTCCGGTACCTGTCTCAATACATTCCGATTCTTCTTATAAAGCTCCACCTTCTCTACCTGCTAGTATGACGGCACGCTTCAAAAATGATCCAGAAGACTTCAAGTTCTCGACTCCCCAAGCGTATGTTGCAATTGATCCCTTCGCGCCTTCAGTGGCACAGAGTATTGCCAACTTCCATTACTCCCGACCTACAGCCACGCCATCACACATTGAGCCGCAAACTATGCAGCACCCGCAGATGGAAGCCCATAGCGTTATCGATACCCCTGCATCAAGTTACATTCTTGCTTTCCTACTGGACACGCTACCACGGCAGATCTGCCTCTATTTTCTCTTCACCCTACCATCACTTTATTTTTCGCGCGTTGCTCGAATCTTTGAAGAGGCCGAACTGAGCATGCCGGATATAAAGAGAATGGCCATTGAGTCTGCCAACAATACCCAAGACCCCCTTTGGTTTCCATCAGCATATGGTTTCCCGCCTGTTATGCGTCTCAAGACGTCATGGGAACAATTCATCGATTCTCTGACAAAGGAGTGGAAAACCCTCAACCTCGTTTCAGTTTTGCTATTATCGTCAGTGTATTCCTAATTCCTCCGCGCTTCTCGTTGATTATTTTGTGATCAGTGCAATATTGACGACACTTCAGATTGATGGTGCTTTAACGGACCCTTACACTCAATACCTCGCCTTTCTGGCGCTCGTGTGTTCCCTGATGAGCCTTCTGTATGGTTGCATATATATCGTCAGGTTCAGCACAATGCGCAGAACTCACAAAGCAGCAGAATGGGCAGAGGTCAAGGAAATCAAGTTTCATAAAACGTGCGACTTATCTGAGTGTATTTCTAGGAAGCGCAAAAAACAAAAACGTCAATCTGGTGGAATGTTTGGGTATTGCTTGCGACGCCTGCCATATGGCTCTCGTGGTAACACAACCTTTTATTATTCAGAAATGAAAGATTTATACAATGCTTCACAGGTCTATCGTACTCTACTCCGCCTGCATATTGACCTTCGTTTGGCATACTGGGACAACCAGTGATGCTGTACTACAAATCACGCCGCTCGCCGCACTTGGGCCTCGCCTCGCTGTTACTTTTACTTTTATCCTAGGCCTTATCTATTTGTGCCTCATCATCAGAGAGTTTCGTCGATACGGAGTTGTAATGGACAAAGCCTGGAGAGAGAGAGTTCTAGAATGGACAAGGACTTCACAGAATATGTATGGGGATCCTTTCAAAGGGAAATCATTCCCCGACGAGCACAGATTCTCCATGGAAGAAAAAGCATTTCCAAACAGGCAAGGATCGTATCCCTGGGGAGTGGGTTCCTGGGGAGTGGGTCCCGTTGTCCCACCATCGTTGCGTTCCGTCCAAACATCAGACAATCCGTTGCAATCGCTGGGTCCCTTTGTCTCATCACCATTGGTTTATCCACAAACATCAGTCAATCCATCGCAATCGCTTGGGCCCCGTCCTTTAGATCTGTTGAACCGGTTCCCCCAGCGAGATCATACCCAAATACCTCTCGAGACGATCTCAGAAATATCCATTTTGACTTCAAGGCATTTGTTACAGTCTGATGCCGGGGTTGCTGAAGGTGAGGATGAGAACAGCCCTGTTGATGAGGATGGACATGGTAAATGAGTATCTAGCTCATATCCTCAGTCGAGTTTGCAATTTGGTAGACTGACCCCTACAGAAACCCCTGTAGTCAGTGATGAGCAGAGAGATGCACTTTCAGCGTTACACGATCATGACGTCTCTCGGGGTGACAGGCAGCCAGATCAATACCACTTGCGTTCTGTGGAATACAATTTAGATAATCTTGCGGGACGACTGAACGACTGGAGATGGGATTATGGGGTAAGGAGGACCATTGATGCAGGGGCAAGGACTAGTATTGATGGTGCGTCCCGTTCTGCACCTATGCCGTGTAATCAAAGTCAACTCACCAGTGTGTTGCTTCTCAATAGAATTCAGAGACCCAATCAAACGTACAATTTCTGCAACCCTCTCTTACGTCCACTCAAACACGTGTGTCACGTATGATCTGCGCTTCTTCCCGGACTTAAAAACGCTCTTTTTCCCCATCCTTGGGCATGTCCACAACCACATCGACTTTACCCAGCTTGCAACGAACCCGCCCGTCAACCAGATGCGGCTGTTCCACCCTCTCCTGCCATGGTACATTGATGTGTACAAGAACATTGATAGCGGCGTCACGGTGGGAGATGTGATTATGCAGATATACATCGTGCTGCAGTCGCTGATTGATGCGCGACAGTATTATAATGAGGAATTGGGGAGCGAGATTAGGGGTAGGATTGCCAGAGCGTACCAGTCAAGGACGCAAGGAACTGCCGAGAAGTGGAAGGGGATCAAGTGGGTGGATTATTTGGAGGATAGATGCATCTTCGTGGGACTTGTCAAAAGTAGGGATGGGATGTGGGAAATACAGACACGTTGACAACAGCCATGTAATGGCAAGGCCTTGAATGGTTTCCTTTTATATGAGACAGCTGATCTATTGAAATGATTATAGTTTTCAGTTGTATGTATGGAGTTTGTGGAGATTATGATACTGTTCAATAGCATGGGGGAAAACAATTCTGCTATAAAAGTGAACTGAACTGATCGAAGTCAGACTTGTCTTCTCAGATTTGTTTGTTTTGTTCACAATTGCTCTTGTTCGTCGTTCACATTGCTCTTGTTCATCTCATCATCATTCCCCTATCCATGCCTAGTCTGGGCGCGTTTTGCAACCAACGATTGCCTTTCTCGTTGAGGGGTGAATGCCTCCTTATTCCTTCTGCCTGATGTTTGCTCTTTATGACACCAGAACACAACCAGCATGCGCCAGAAGGACTTGGTGTGGGTTGGACACGTTGAGGGGCTTTGGGAGATCTGAGCAGTGGGAAACTTACGAGGGTCTGTGGGCTAAAATGTATTCAATTTTTTCTAATCATATTATAAAGGTCTTCTATGGCCGTCGCCGCCATCCTGCTCTCTCCACGACCGCGCTACTATGACATTACGGCCCTGACCTTTCACTTCTACGCCCTCGTAACGAATATTCGACATGTGCGGTGGTTTGTTTTATCCATGGTTCGTGGCTGATTTGTATACAGATCATACATGATCGAGACTGTTGTAGGCGCCGGCCAAAGAGTCTCTCTGCAAGTGGATACTGGATCTTCTGATCTTGTGAGTTTATGAGGACATCTGCTGATCTTTCACTCATATTTTAATGCAGTGGATTGCTTCCAAATCGTGCTTGTCTTCGTCGTGTGGGCAGACAAATGGGCATTTGTACGACGCCAGCAGTTTGATGAGCACGGGCAAGACTTTCTCAATCAAATACCTGAAAGGCGTCATCCCTGGGCCGATTGTGTGGGACAAATTCAGTGTTGGCGGGTACAGTCTGGACTCGCAGGCACTCGCAGCTGCGATGGTCGTTGCGTCAGAGGCTCTCAGCGCAGCCTTCAGTGGCATCCTCAGCCTCGCGCTCCCACTCAACTTGATCATTGCCGAGCTGATCCTGCCCATCACGTCCAACTCGCCCGACGGCGCCACATGGGCCTCTAATCTCTTCTCCATCACGCCCACCTCCTCTGCCCCCGCCCACCGCTTCCTCTCCCTCCTCCTCTCCCGCCCCGGTTCAGACGCTGTCCCTGCCCAACTCGGCATCTGTCGCCACCCAGACTTGGTGTTAATGTTAGCAAGAAGGAATTGGGAAAATGCCTTCGTTTGCTTTGAAACACACCACCATCCCTTCCCTCCTCCATTTTTTTCATCCTCCACACATACTAACACTGCTCATCCTTAGCACTCTCGTGCTCCTGCTTTGACAACAATGCATAATCGACATCCTCAAAGCCAAAACTCCAAAGGACAGACCGCGGTCAAATTACGCCATGACCGCACCGCATCCTTCAACATCAAGCCGATTTCCTGCCTTTTCCTCGATAGTTTCGTGGTTGTTTCTGGTGTTGGCTTTGCGTTCGGTTTTTTTTCTCTTTCTCGAACTCGACATCACTTGTCAATGCCATGGTTGCATGGGCTCAAGTCGGCTATGGGCGACGGCATCGACAGCTGGAAGGATATTCGTGTCATAAAACGATGAAGAACCAACCCTGCTGCTACACTGAAATCGAGGTCCGCCAAATCCCACTCCTTGACTCAATCTTTGTTCAAACTGTGCTGGGTCAAGTCTTTGTTGCGAGCCGGAAGCCACGCATAGGTATTTGAGTATTTCATCACTTGTTGCAGCACTATCAGTCGTTCTGTCGTTCTGTTCTTTCATTGTTTGGTCTTTCTCCAAGTTCTTTCATATTGAGAGACGATGCGATCTATCATTTTTACCTACACTGACCCATATCTATCCTTCTAGATCTTTCCCGAGTTTCCTGTTACTCTAAATATCTTCATCCCGTCTCGACCACATAGTTCTCTACCAAGCTACCAAGAATATAATTACGATCACCATTTTTTTGCTCGTCGTGTTCTTCTATTGTATCTTGTGATTGCTCTCTTTTGCATCACAATTCTCCGGACGTCGCCAATGACTCCCAACTGCCGCTCGCTTGACCCTGGTTGACTTCAGTATCTATGCGATACTGATAAGATCGCGACGGCCATCATGGCGTCTGTTACAGGAAGTTGATCATACACCCTACACCCTTAAAAGTCTTCGGCGGCCTTTGTCTGGTGCATGATGTTTTGAGGATTTCCCACGCCAATGGAAGCGCGTTCTTTGAAGACCCTGCCTTCTCATTCTCAGCTAACCTTACATGGTGTAGATGGTGCCTCCGGATCATAGGACGATCACCATTATCTACGATGTGTGACGAAAAAGTCTTTATTGTCTTTGCTAGATCGTGTTTCTTGTCAAAACAGACGGAGCCTCTGCCCCTATTCTCATGCCAATGAATCCGAGTCGGACTGTGGACGCAAAAAAAACTCTCCTCAACGTCAGTCTTCGGTGGAGGCACAAAGAAAGCACTTTTGTTGAAAACATCGTGCACCTTGTGCCAAACATTTGTTATGACATTGAGAGAAACTAGTGAAGATAGAGGCATCTGCTTACCGCACCGGTAAGGACCATCTTTAGCTGGTGATACTGAGGGGCTTGATTGGCTCTCGACCAAAGCTATTGAATATGGACAGATCTAATCAGTTCACCGTCGTTACAATTTTGGAAGCACACAGGGAACTGCGCGGCGATTCATTTCCGGCAATTGGCGCCACAGTCGAAGCACGAAGACGGAATCTTCCATATCCATACTTGTGAATTTGACAAGGTAGTACATGATCATGTCACATCTGTTCAAGTCCAGCCATGTGAATTCACCTGGTCTTACTTTCTTTTCCACTCAGGCTTGATTGATGAGAAGGAAAGCTGTATGTCTCCGCTCCGAATTTCCTCACTAAAAGGGAGATCAGCCTGACAAAATTGGTCAGGCAACATTTCCATCGGACTAGAAGCTCCACGGCATATCATTTGAAATGTAATCGGGAGTGGCCGAATTCTGTGTGGGAAGGATGAGCCGGTGATATAGTCCACAAAGGCATGTCGACTGTCAAAGACTTCGTTGTTCATTATCTATGCATTGCATGGACCGCTTCGTTCAATCTCAAAACGATGCCTTGCGCAGGCTGGGGATCAATCCAATTTATAATTCCAATCCGCTGGATTGTCCTTCGCCTGGAAAAGTACCCTCTCAGGTTTACAGTGCCCTTCGATCGTGCAGGTATCATCCGTATAAACCCATTGGCGGTCACCTCTATGCTCTCCAAGTCAGAGAAGTAGGCATTCTTAATGTCGTATGAATCGCCTTGTTGAAACGCTGGTAATTTGTAGAGACTTAGTCCTGTTGACGAGGACCACAAAGGATCAATCATGGTTGTGGTCTCGCCTACGATGGCCGATCATGGTGAGTGTGATCATATTTTTTTTGCATGGCTGAACGACATTGATTGAACAGGCATTATGCTATAGGGTGCATTCATTCGGGGTAATGCCTCTCTGACGTTTCAAACGTCTTGTTTCGACGGCTGGAACGACCTGATTCGTTGACTCTGTCTTCTTGCACACGTGTACCACAATATTTGTATTATATCGACACAGGCCATGACTGGATATCGAGAAGTGGTGAATTCTCTTTCAAAATTGCAAATCGCAAACAATTGATCACGCCTGACTGAGTCATGAAAATTAAATCATTATTCAGTGCTGCTGGAGGACAATTCCACTAGGACACCAGGATAGTTGGCAACTCAATAGTAAGCACTGATGCCAAGAAGCAGGAAATCCTCAGCCAGTACATGCGATGGAGGATAGTGGACAGACTTGGTGGCGAAAATCATGAGAAGGGTGATACAGTATAGGATGACACGGTATCCAGATACGTGTTGAAATGATTTAACTGATTGTGTGCTACTCTGCTGGGTAACCAAGCCTTCAGCAAGCTCCAAAACAGGTAGGATGGGGGCAAAATAATGAGATGAAAAGTGGCAGAGTCGGCGAGGTTACGGTGTGGTATCACCGTACTAAATCCGATAACTATTTACCCCACGCTCTGTAGTTGTTGTTGACGCTGCAAGTTTGTATCATTATTTGGTCCGAATTTTCGACTGACTGCCTAGACATACAATGATGGCAACTATTGGACCCCACGAAGTTAACTGGGTCGAATATCAATCGTTTCTTCTCCTTTGAGGCTACCGTATACGCCCACGTTATGATCCACGTTGAAAATATCAAGCAACAAAGTTAGAGGACATAAGCAGGTAGTGGATAGATATCTGAGAGAGTCTTATATCCAATCCGTGATCCAACCCCTGGCATTGGGCGTCAAGCGTAAAGCCATAATACCTTGCGTGACAATACTGGCATTGAAATTATTACAAACCATGTTCAACAATGACAGGAGGCAGCTGGAAGGGAAGACGCAGTGACCTATCCTGCGGGAAAAACTCCTAATTTGATGGTTGGGTAACCAGCCGCGGGGAGAGGGGGCAGAATTTGATGCGTGATTCAAGACCTCGTACGTCTGGGAAACAGAAATTTCCTGAATGAAACATCGGCTTACGGGTCAACAAAGAGACCCCTTTACGATGTCGAGCTCGGGAGAAGTGGTTGTGAAAGTTGGGTGTCCAATGGTTCAAGAACAAAATCAAACCCAGTCTGCTCGTAAACGTTGACAAACCAGGGGAGTCAAGTCGGGCCGTGTGGACCCACAATCCGCCAAATCCTTTCCTTATGGGTGGCCCTCCATATACACCCTACGCATCTTATCTGCTCAACTCATATCTTCGACTCATAGTACATTTCTGAAACTGGTTTTTCTCTCATTTCACGTTCAGTTGGTGAGTATCATCTAATCACGCATGCTGATACCTTGTTGTATCTCATCAGTAAATCTTAAAACTTCTCACTTCCAGTGTCCTCACATAAAATGCTACTCATCTATATGAATCTGCGTCCTCGAATCCGAGCTCGTGACGCCCCATTCTGCAATCACTCACATTGAGATCCCAATCTTCGCCTGCGAATATGAACGGGATGTAGTGAGTAACCTCTCCTTCTCTCAAACTCCACCAAAATAGGAACGACTCAAGCGATATAAGTATTTGAACGTGAGACCCACACTCGGATGTGTCGAGCAATGACAAATTTTGGTTTGAGATTTTTTGAAGGGCGTTTCGTGAGCACTCAATCGTTTGTTCCGTTCCTTTTGAACCCTGTGGGAGGATTCAACGCACCTCCGGCTGCGTTAACACCTACCACCTACCACTGCCCTTCCTCCTTTCTCTTCTTGTCTTATCCTTCTCGCCATACATACTAAGTCCCTTTTCTTCAACGTGTGTTTGTTTCGACGAATGGGCTAAATCAGCATCTGGAAGCCGAGATTGGATGGGTTTTCGCTTTATCAAACGATGTAGGACAGACTGACGCTGCTCCACCGAATTTTTTCTTTCCATATCCCTAACTCGCCAATAGTGTGTCGAGCTGCCGCAAACTTGAATGGAAGTCTTGACTCGTAAGGGATAAATGAGAAATCCTGGTTCTGGGAGCTGTTTGGGAACACTTCTGTTCTGCTTTCTCTGTGCCTAGTCATCGCTTCAACGGTTTTGCTTTTGTCCTACCTTTCCATCTGTATCATTCTTGCATACTAATGTCTCTTTTTTCCGAGATAGCTAACAGTAAAGGATATTTGACATGGCAAGGAGATGACATCGTGACACAAACTAGGCTCTGGACCAGCAGGATTGGTGACGAGACCGTTATATCTGTCGAAGACCGTGATTATCGTCCCTCATTGCAGATCTTTGAACTGCGGACATTCGTCTTGGTGTGCAGAGGATGCCTGTCTACAACATACCTAATAATGGAGGGACGAGTGGATACTGTGTATAATCTGAAGGAATTTCCAACTTGAGGCTATATCAATACTACTATTTGGCAGGAGATCGATACCTGGTCTGGCATTTGCCCACCTACACCATGAGGTAGAATCGGATTAAGATGGATCGTGCTCTCATCAGTCTCCTTCGTTGAGTCTCTTTCTTGTCTTGTTAACCTTCTCCCTAGTATGGGATCTCGCACAGGTTTTCCCGTTCTGAGCTCGTTTTTCCCCTCGATTGCATCAATATCCGTGGATCTGTGTGTGGTGCGCCTCACATTCAAGAAACCCATCCTGCATTTACACGACGATTCTCACTTTACTGCTTTTGTTCAATTACTGAACATCCGAACTCATTTTGGTATCAATTGGATAGACTATAAGATGATATGAGCGCACAAGGTGGAGTTGATGAACATCCGTGCTATATGCTATGATCCATCTCCAGTATGGAAGTATGAGCTCCTACTTGTGCAAAAGAATATATTTGTTGACTTTCCAACAGCCACTTTTAAGCTATGATGTTTCCTCTGTCGTTCCGAATATAATCACGGCGGAGACCTACTTCAGCTCTTGGACGAACTCTTGTTAAGTGTTGTTGTTCAATAAAGATTACGTTGTTTCGCTGCAGCACACGTCTCAATGATGTATAATATCACATTCTTTATTCTCATGCATATCCAAAGAACCTTTCTCCCTGAATCCATGCCTTCTTGTCATCACGTCATCACAATGCATATATTCTTCCAATGTTAAGCAGATCGCCTTCTGGCCGCTTATCAATTATACTGGATTATTAGTGTTATACGACTTCCTGCAACAAAGCGCAGAGACTATGTCACCAGTATTTTGGCGTGATGAGCTTACGCCCACAAGCCATTTTTTGTGTATCATGGTACGCCGGTTATTCTCCTCCGTACTCTACGATGAGTCTTGACTACCGATGTCAATGGAGAAAAAGTAGCGCTAGCGCTTCTCCATGTTTTGTTACAAGGAAGCCGTTGGCAGTATCAATTTCCGGTAGTTGACATGCCTGCTTCGCCCATGGTGAAAGCGGAGTACACATTATCGCATAAAGAATATCTTAAAATGGACGTTTTCTCATACAACATGCGAAGTTAGATGAAAGAAACGTAGGTATACCTTATCCATTAAGGAGGTACTTCTTGACGATCTCGTCAATACGTGGATATACCTCACCAAGAATGTCCACGACCCCTGCCTACAGCGTTCCAATCAACCTCACGCCGCAAACGAACGGATTCCCAACGTACCCAGAGCTTATCCTGCAACTCATGCGACTCAAGCACGAAATCACTGACCTCCGAAATCTGCGTCGCCGAGATATATGCCCCACGGAACTTGTCATCTTCACTGCCAGCTCCTGCCAGAGCAGCGTACAAAAGCTGCCTGCTACCCTGCTCTGCCATTCGCGCAATCGCCTTTTTCATAAACCACATATATACTGCGCTCATTCCAGACGCCTTGCGTAGTAGTTCGGAGTAGCAGAAACCGGGGTTGACACCATTGACGACCACTAGAGAGGTGGGGCCGAGTCTTTCATCCAGTGCGCGGCAGAAAAAGATACCGAATTTTGCGGCTCAGTCTCTGAGATCCACCATCATTTCTCACAACATGTCGTCTGGACTACTCTCATATGCAATCTCTTCAGACGTCTTATCATCACCGCCATTTGTCGTCGTTCCGGGAGTGATCAACATTCGGGCTCTTGGCGGAACATCGGCAGAAGGAACTCAGATGCACATTAAACCTCTTCATGTCTTTTGTTCTGGTGAATTAACTCGAATCACTGACGTTGGACGGTCCAAGCTAGAAGAACTCGGAGTTACCACTGTCTTCGACCTGAGATCAGACAGCGAAATTGCAGAATTCCACTCAGAAACACCCGACATTCCTGGCATTCGTTTTGTTCGTGCGCCAGCACTGACAGAGAATGCATGGAAGATAGACATCCCAGAGCTGCGAGTCCAAATTTCGTTTGCTTCTGAACTATGCTGACAGTCGAGGGGATAGGATTCAGCGTTATAAAGATAATGAGTTGAAGGTTAGCCTTGAGATCCGTCTGACATCTGGCAAAAGTCCTAATGGGGTGTCATAGGCTGACCTCAATGGGTATGACCAAATACTCCAGATGGCCGGGCCATCATATGGGCTTATCTTTTCTCACCTACGGGACCATCCATCGGAGCCATGTTTAGTCCATTATACAGGTGCGATTACGCACAACGCCTCAGACTAGTCTTTCTGATTGCAATTCAACTTCAACATAGTTGGACGAGATCGGACTGGACTTTTTGTAGTACTTTTCTATATGGTATCGTGAAACGTTTCTTTGATATCACCTGGCCTCACTATATCCACAGCTTATGAGAGTCAGTGATAGCAATATTGCACACGATTATTATCTTTCGACTGCCGGGCTTGCCCCTTTCCTTCCTGTTCTGGAAACACGTTTCCGTTCAATCCCAGTTTTTCGAGACAATTGGGAGGGATTCTCAAAGATGTTCAGCGCGAAGTTGGTCCTAGTTATCCTTGATCATAACACTATTCAAACTGATATATATTGTATTGAAGAGCCGAGACCATGGCTGCAGTTCTTTCCATGATTTGAGAGAAATTCAGAGGCGTTGAAGGTTATCTCAAGACTCATGCTGGGCTCACTGACGAAGACATGAAGACAATTCGAGCAAACATGCTCGTTTCAAGCTGAAAAAGCGCAGGCAACGAGACTGTAAACGGTCCATATACAATGCGTGTAGTATATCAAGTCGAGCCCACAATAATCACAGATAATGGTGGTATATATGATACAACAGGTATCGGTTGGCTTGCGATCTCTGAGATCACAAGTCATACTCAGCAATGTGTCTCATGATCATGAGCGAGGCAAGCATTTCTTCAAGTGACGATGTCAACATATGCTGCTATATGTCGTAATTCAACAGAAGACTTGCCTAGAATAAGCTCGTGGTACGGTTGTTCGACAGTAAGCATGCACCCAGATGAATCAGCATACTCGGGCTCCCCAGGTGTCTTAAGGTTGTAGTAAGTTACAATATATCCGAGTGTATTAGTACACTGCAGGTCCATCAGAGTAACGTCAGGTCAACCGAGGCTTAACTGACCGTCCATTCCTGGTCTCCTTCGACTTGCCAGTTCCATCGATATTTGTGTCCATCAGATGCCACGAATTTCCGATGTTTCGTACTGGTCAGCACGTCAGTACAATGTACAATATATTGAACGTCGGAGAGACAATGAGTAGCACATGTTACTCACCTTCCTAATGTTGAGGCTTTTTTCAAATATTGTCTCATCGGGATGGAATCGTCAGGAGAAATGTGGACCGTCCCAAGTGCATTGTTGGGCCCGAATGTAAGAGCGAGTAGAGGCCGAGAACTGCTGTCCACAGTCATGGCATCGTAGATCATATAAACAGTCTGATTGGTATCCCGCGCTGTGCATATATAACTGAGGCGTATCCGATCATTGAGGTCAACAAACTCGGACCCAGTAAGCATTCCGCTCTTGTCTTCAAGAAAGTAAGCCATGCCATAGTTTGTCATTTTGAGCAATAGGAAGACAAGGTGTGAAGGCTCGGCATATGGATCCCCTGCTCATTTTCAATGATTGGGCAACCTTGACCTTTCCAATACAGGACTTGAAATTGCAAATCAGCCGCTATTCAAGATTGCGTTTCATGCTATTCCGGCGGCCAATGATTCAACTGATGGGGAGTGCCCGGGACTATTGGGAGATGCTGAAACCATAGAATTTTTGGGGAAGATACGTCGGCATCAGCGGCATACGGTTATGCCAGGATGTAGTTGTTACATGGCAATTAGAAGCTTCGGCCAATGCCTTGATAGATGTCAGCAGATCATTGGCTCCGAAAAGTCCTAGGCGTCATTGTTAACAGGAGAGACAGAGGGCCGAAGTTGGAAGGTTTACAAGTAGCATGCAAACCACAAAGAGGGAAAAAGTGAAACCATTATTGCGGATATCAAGCATGAACTAATTTACCGACACCAAGCCACGTTACACGTTGATAGATACAAATAGCGGCTTGGTTCTTTGTGATGAATCAGTCATAAGGAATGAAACAGGAGACGCAGGACTCGCCGGAAGTCGTGCCTTATCGATTGCACCTGTCAATAGTCGATATAGAATGAATATGTAATGTGGGTCCATACGACTACCAAAATTGATGTCATACATACTGACTCACAACGCCTCTTGGGGTCGTGATGAGAAGCTGTTTGAAGTAATCATCGAGATGTATCTGTCAAAGTTCTAGAGTAGGCTCTCATTTGTCCATGGGGAAAGAAGCCATCCATGGACAACAATAGATTGAGTTTCAAAACAGTGAGCAGCCTTACAAGGGGCAGATGAGATGCACATCTCTCGCGATTGTCAGGGTACGGAAGGAAATGGAAAAGGAATAAGTGGTACAGAATCGGAAGCAAACCACAAAATGAAGCCCATTCAACTGTTACCGTTCGTCACAAATTTACGTCTGTCAGACTGATTGATGACACTTGCACCGAATGAATTACCAAGTCGAATAATTACTAAGGTGATCTGGTTTCCAGAGTAAAGAAATCACAGGTAATTAGAGCATATTATCAACGGGCCCCACCCGCCAAATGAACAAAAATTGATGACTCCACAACCAAATTTGGTTCGTCCTGAGGTGACACGGCAACCTTTTCCGTGGTGCATATGGTGCCATAAGGAAAATCAGATGTGATGTATGCTGACTGTACGGGGAGATGAGTTCAATGTGTATGATAAGAAACCAGTATGGTTCTGCGACAGATACTGACTTCTGACTTTCTGAAGAATTAAAGTCTTTTATGTTGGTGTACTGTACAACAGAAAAATAATAAGGCAGTTGAAAAAGATCGACTGTATCTGAAGATGACTTAGGATCACACTTCTATATTCACAAGTTCAAAATACAGGCCAACAAAAATTTGGACCGCGTTTTAAGTTTTTTTACTCAATAGGGTACAAATATGCTCAAATCAATGTTCAATGTAAGAAAGGGACTATAGTACTGATGACACAAGCATACATACTTTGTCAGAGCCTCAGCAGAGACACAGACGAATGCAAACCTTGGAGGAGCTGATTAGGAAAGGATTGCCTTTTCCATTTTCATTAAGCTTCAACCTTCTAAAATGACGTGGCATGCTAACTTTTAGCAACGCAATTTTCTTATCTGAACATCTCAAATCATTTTAAGTCATGTCAGTCTAGTCATTTTGCCCTAACTATCAGATGATAAGTTTTGCTGGAGCATTGAATGACAGATTATCATGATTATACCTCTAGATCATCCAGGGATATGTCTTTTCCATTTATAACCTGTTTGTCCTCATCAGATCTGAAGAACAAAATTAACAAGCTTCTTTGCGAGAAAAGTCACTGGGAGAATCAGATGATGGCTCTCGGAGGTGCAAATTATCAACGGAACATCGTAATGCTGGATGACAATGGCAAAGAATTTCCTGGGACTAAGGGTTATGAGTTTATCTACTATACTTGTTCATGACTATCTAACTACTGAGTAATGCTGAAATAGGTACTTTAGACAGGCAAAAGGTCTTCCCGGCATCCGTGAGCTCTTCCAATGCCAGAATAAAGAAGAAGAGGAATAAAATCACGCACTGGTGTTTTATAAGAAGATTATGAACCAGGGTCCACCCTATTATGGTGACCTTCATGACAACGATGGAACCCTTTTACAGTATGAGCATGCAGCTGAGGAAGAGGGTGCGTACAAGGATCCGACCCATGTCAGTTTCTTGACCTTTACAATTGTGACCGCAGACTGGAATGAGACGTACTCTAGTCTCCGAGGAAGCTTAGGTTTCTCTACAGATGACCCAATACCGAAGATGCAGAGACCTTATAATTCAACATCATCATCTCAATTTGACGTATGAGGCTTGTCGACAAAACAAAGAACAGCGGATGGTGGGGGTGACATTGATATGGCTCCATCGGACGAAGACACGGAACAACCAGCAATCATGAGTCAAATTCTCTGGAAATCATAAATGCTGCTCATGCCCATGTCACCGCTGCAGCATCATATATTCGTTTCCTTGTCACCAAGAACCTACTCTCGCCTAGAATGCTGACACAACAAGGAGATGGAAACGGTGTTGCTTGGCCTAAGGAAGAAGGTGCTAATGGAAGAGTATTTTGGTGAAGAGGGGACTTGATTCTCTGGGACTTAATTCTTCAAACCTGTGTTAATGCATTAACATACGTAACTCAGGAGCTGATGATATCTTCCTTGGTCTTGTATGAGGGGAACAAAGAATTGGTGATGCGGTGTCACACTTTGTACTTGTTCTACTGTGGATATCATTTCGGTATGTCGATACCTTGAGCAGCCGCAAAGGAAATTCCTGATAGAAGACACGTTTTTTCGACAGTAGTAACTTCCTCAACCCATACCTGTTCGCAAAGTGTCATCTAAGCTCAACACTCAACATGTGTAACTATCACTCTTCCTGATGTGCCACTGTGAACCTGTCAGCTTTCAGTCAGACAATAAAGGCAGCCTTACTGAATAACTAGACATCGGAACTGACATGATTGTCAACATCCACGTCGTAGTTTCTTCCTACAATTGATTTAGGAATGTTGATTATCTGAGAAGTGACTATTTGTAGTGGATTGGCTCCTGGTAATCATAAAGGTCTTCATAGGACACACTCTAAATGCAACACTACACATTTATTGATCTGACAAACTTGAGTAATCAACTTATTATTGTACGCTACCATGTCACGCTCAAGCTTCGTGCTGTAAAGTGTGGATGGCTAGTCAACCTTTGAGAATTCTGTGACTTTGTCTCCATCTGAGTTTCTGCTACTTGCCGAACCATTGACTTTGAGACTCACACTACAAACAATACCTTTTTAGTGAATTCTTCTCATATGTTTGAGATGCGACATAGTACAGTTGAGCTCCACTTTTTTTGCCTTTCCTCAATAGCAATAGCATGTGATACGTCTATACAATCGTCTGAAAGGTAAGCAATAGGTTCCAAAAGCAAGATCCGTTTTCATTTTTAATTGACGTGAACTAAATTGTAGTTCAGATGTCTATAGACGGAGTGTAAATGTTGCATTTAGCACCGTTCCTTGACAAACATAGAATTTCGATATCTTTGCTATCAGACATTCAGAAGACATCCTGAATGGTCTGTGGGATCAGGAGAGTTTTTGCATCTGGAAAGGAACTTTTAAGGATTGCACGGGCATCAGATCGATATTGAGGTTATGTCAGATACGTCCCTGTTGTCTTTGGGAAAAGCTTTGATGATCCCCTTTGCATGGACTCCGTATGATTAGCTCTGCATGTAGTATGGGTCCGCTCCTCACCCACCTCATGTGTCTTTTCTGAGTTCCTACTGAAGCTTCAATCTACGGACCCTCGTGATTTGATCCGTCTGTCCAAAATATGAGCTGAAGCGATTGCGACGTCGGTGTCGCGTGTCCTGCCTGAAGGTGAATGGCTTGTGTTGGTGTTCAGTCCATACAATCAGTACCTCTCACTTTTGGCAAAAGAAATAGCGGTTCAAACAATTGTATCTCCCTCATGAAGCCATCACTGGCAGCTCCCTTTATCTGGAACTGATCTCCCACCATATTCGCGGACTTACTTAAAAATGTAGATGCCCGTATCAGGCTGATTATTGTTCTGAATCTGTTTGAAGGTCTTAACGATCACCAGGCAAAACGTGGCTGAGATGTTTTATCCTTGAGTGCATATTAGCTGCTATCATGAGAGTGCTGGCTGAGCAAATACACATAGGTCACAACCACGGAGGAAGGTTCCCTGAGTCAAAAGAAAAAAATGATGAGATCATTCAGTCCAATTTACGATTCATAGTTGCGAGTTGGAAGACATTTGACGTTAGTAGCCACCTATGCTGCCAAGGGTGATCCGATGCAAAAATCATCCCTGTCAATAAGGTAAGGCTCGCGAGATCAGATGCAGCTAGCACCCCAAACAACCGAGCTTCTAGTTGAAACATTGAACCCGTATTTTCGACAGCTGAAACAAGAAATTGTGAACCGCCATCAGTGCAGAAGAGAAACTAACGTAACTAGAAAGTAATCCAGTAAGGCAGAAGTAAAAGCTGTCAAGCATCGCAACACAAGAACATTGGCTGCCAGGAACAGGGACGATGTATGTCGTGATAAGAAGTATACTGTTCATTCCTCATTTACCTAGTGTTCATTCATCTCACCAGTCTGAATCACGTCAACCTGTGGTATGGATGCCAAAGTATATGGGCGCCATCCAAATGCAGACTGACCCATAGTTGAAGTGGCCCAATGCCCTTGCAGTATGATTTCTCTTTCTTGCTCACAGAAGTTCACTAGAAGAGAAAAAAGAACACGAGAGGTAATCTAAGTGGAGTCCTCATCACCTTTTGTGCACACTATAGATACATATCTATGTGGATCGCAAGAGTCACAGGTTTCTCAAGTAAGGTTCCATCAATCCTTTTCTATTAGAAGACAAATGACGCTTCTTGTGCAGTGGACCGGCGGCAACTTTTTTCTCAAGCAACGAGAACTGGTAAGAACTCTGAGCCAAATATAGATGTTTTTATGGTTTTTTTTTACAATAGTGCGCCAGTTACCCTGTCAGATTCAAGCCCGTATCAATTTTGTAACATGAAGTAGGTACCATGCCACGCGTTGTTCTCCAGCAATATACGGTTGAATTACACTGATCCCATCAGGCACAACCTATCAGGCACAACAATTGAACCACGATTCTGACCATTTATGAATGACTGATTTGTTAGCCCAGCTTTCCGCTTATTGTTATGACTCTCAACTATAAAAGCTTGCATATCTTGGAGCAACAATACACTAACCATCCTCTACTGACTATATTTTTCCTCCCTGCATTTTTCTTCCTCATGGGGTGCAGTGACGAAATGATACTATGAATTGCTCATCGAAACTCTGCAAAATATGTTATGAGGTTTCCTCTTGACCTCACACCCTCTCACGTTTGTCCGTATCCCAAACTCATAAGGCTTTAGAAGCATTGGCATATACAATAATAATGAGCAATGTGCCTCACCCATCCCAGTCTACAGGAACTGTCCTTACGATTTCAGCTACTTCCCTGTGGGTATCCTCTCTGATGATCATCGATCATATGTCTATTTTGCACTACATGCTAATGTTTGTGCATAGATTTGCAATCTATCCGCTCTTGAAGAGGTTTACCCACTGGCCGCAAGTTTGGCTCGGATTTGCTATGAATTTTGGTTCCGTCACCATATGGGATTCCCTTACTCGATGGCTCGACATCAATCTTATTTCTTGGGCAATGACCCGGTGTTGATTGTAGTTTTGTTTTACTGAATATGAATTCATTCTTGTTTCCACATAGCTGGTCTATGCTTTATGGTATACATTGCTTGTTGCTACTGGCTTTCGTTGAATTTGACTTGATGCAGACACAATCCATGCTTGGCAAGATATTCAAGATGACATCAAGATAGGCGTTTTATCTACAGCCATCCTGTTTGGATCCCGGATCCGACCCTTACTTGTTCTGTGCGGAGTCGGCTTTGTCACTATGTTTGGTCTTGCTGGATAGATTGATGGGCAAGGCCCGTATCACTTTGTTTGTTCAGTCGGTGGAACTACTGCTCATTTGGTAAGTGACAATTCAAGCTTGTTGATCTTGATATATCAGGTAGTTGTTGGCAGAAGTGTTAGTGTCAGGTTGTAGTGAAGAATGGACATCACAAACATGATCCCTATTCATGCTTTTGTGCTTCTTCTTATGGGACGTTACAGCGGTCGTCTTTATGTTGCTTATTCCTCGTGGTACGCTATCAGCACATTGGCTAGTATGCAAGCTCCTTTTGTTGGCTTCCAACCTGTAAGGACTAGCGAACATATGGCAGCCCTTGGTTTGTTTGCTCCATAGCCTGCGAAGTCTTTTTGACTTACCTTTATCACAGGTATCTTAGGTCTTCTCCAGATCTTCGCATTCGCTCAACTAGTCAGATCGCATGTCTCCTCGCAGCAGTTCCAAAGCATTGTTATCGCCGGAGTAGTTACTATTGGCATCTTGGGCGCCTTGGCTATCGTCGGTCTCACGTACAAAGGATGGATTGCCTCATGGACAGGCCGTTTCTATTCTCTTTGGGATACTGGTTATGCCAAAAAGTACGTGAGTACAGTTTCTTAACTCCAACATTCTGACCTCTTTGCCAGGTACATCCCTATTATTGCCTCGGTTTCTGGGCATCAACCCACAGCATGGCCATCGTTCTTCATGGACCTCCAATTCCTCATCTTCGTCTTCCAAGCAGGTGTGATCCTCTGCTTCCGCGAACTCCGCGACGAGCATATTTTCGTCATTATCTACGCTGCTGTAGCAAGCTACTTTGCTGACGTCATGGTTCGTCTCATGCTCACGCTCACATCCGTGGTCTGCGCTTCCTCTGCTGTTGCGCTATCCACACTCCTTGACACCTTCATTGACCCAACTGAGCCTGAAGTCGTTGACGACAGCCAGAGCGAGGCCGGCTCAGGTGCATCTACAAACGGTACTACTTCCGGTTCATCTTCAGCTGTTGCTCCCTCAAAGAAAGCAAAGAAGACCGTTGGTTCTGCTATTGAGACCAGCTTGACTCTCTCACAGGTTCTCTCTTCATCAAAAAAGGATAGCTCGTCGAAACGAGGCATCTACGGACTCGACACGCGTACTATGATCGTTTTCAATATCATTGCGATGCTCGCCTTCTTCGTGTCTCACTGTACCTGGGCTACGTCAACTGCATATTCGTCTCCGTCTGTTGTGTTGGCGTCCCAGAATCCGGATGGCACTCCGCACATCATCGATGGATTCCGTGAGGCTTATTACTGGCTCCGTCAGAACACACCGGAGGATGCTGTTGTGATGAGTTGGTGGGATTATGGGTACCAGATCGCTGGTATGGCCGATCGTCCTACGCTTGTTGATAACAATACCTGGAATAATAGTACGTCATTGTTCTCTTTCCTTCCATTCATTTTTAATCTGGTCTGTTTCTCCAGCTCACATAGCAACTGTCGGAAAGGCCATGTCGAGTTCTGAGGAAGTCGCCTACCCCATTCTGCGGAAACACGATGTCTCATATGTGCTCGTCATTTTTAGGGGTCTGATTGGGTACTCCGGCGACGACATCAATAAGTTTCTATGAATGATCCGTATCACACAGGGTGTGTGGCCTGAAGAGGTGCCTTCGTTTTTCACGCCTCAAGGTGAATACAAGGTCGACGATAGTGCTTCGCCTACGATGAGGAATAGTCTCATGTATAAGATGTCGTATTACCGGAAGTATTGTCCGTGACGTTCACTAGGAATCTCAGCTAATGCTATGCCCGTTTATTGATAGCTTTGCAAAACTATTTGGTGGTCCGGCTCAGGACCGTGTGCGTGGCTAGCAGGTTCCTGCAGTGGGGCCCACGTTAGACTGCTTGGAAGAAGCATTGGATTGTGAGTCCTCTTATGCCTATTGTTGGTACATGACGCTTTGGGCTCACTCATATCTTCTTTCTTCTGCGTTGTGTTCCAGGTCCGAATCTACGAAGTGAAGAAAGAAGATCCTTTAGGCTGAGACCTTAAAAGTGCGAGTGCATTTGCGGAAGGGAAGAAACGCAAGCGTAGCAAGCCTGTGTCGAGGCGCCGTGCTATCTCGTGAATTATGTAATTTTATGTACAGAGTATGAAAAAAAAAATCATAAATTGGATACCAATTCAGAGACTGTCAAAGGATACCCTAGCATTTAATTTAGATTCCTTTAACAAGGGCTTAATGGTCTAGTAGTATGATTCCTCCTTCGGGGTTCGTCTCGCTTTGAGTTGCAAAGCATTGTGAAAGAGACCTCTCGGGAAGCCTGGAGAGCATCTTTCCTGCGATGTTCGATGGTGCCAGAGGATGATACTAGTAGTACGATTCCTTGTTAGGGATTTGTTTATTATCAAGCTGCACAACGCTTTCATTAGGGTTGGGATTAGTTTGAAAATCTGATGGTTCGTTATGAACCCAGGGCAATGTCGGTCATGGGTTCAATTCCCATGGTGTCTATTGCTGTTCCCCTTTTTTGTTCGGAAATCTTTGTGAAATTTGACATTTTAGCTTCTTCTCTTAGTCTTTGGCCCTAATGCTACATCAAGATTGTATTACTTGTGCGAAATTTGACATTTTAGCCTCTTCTCTCAGTCTTTGGCCCTAATGCTACATCAGCGTTGCATTACTTGTCTAGCTATCTTGACAGATACTAGTGTTCATAATGGTCGACAACTTATATTTTCTCTGTCACAAATGTAAGAGACAAGAAGTATTGACGACACATTCTCACGACGTATCTTATGACATGTCAATTCGGGAGTCAGACCAGGATTGAAGATGTTCTATGTATGCAGCAATCTCCCGGTCATCATCTTATCGCACGTCGTCGTTAGCACATAGAAACCAATAGAAATTGGGTCAAAAGGAAGTATGAACAAAAAGAGGAGTTATATTTATGTGAAGCTGCCAACTATCAAATGAAAAGAAGCTTAGAAAACACTTTGGTGAACGTGAACAGAAATGACTCACGACTCGAAAAAAACATGCCCCTTTGCACATTATAATCCCGGAATCAGGCCCTGAGAATGACAAATGAGGTTATGGGTACATCGCGATGGCTTTGGCACTTCTGACTGGTCCTATTCAAGGGAATCAAGAGAGGTCTTTTAGGGAAATTGCAGGTTTGAAAGGCATGAAAAATGCTGAATGTTGGTTGAGTTTTGTTGAAGTTTAGTTTCGGGTGTTGAGCTGGAAAGTCAGTGATCTCATCAAGTTCAAAGTACCTGTATATAAAAGTACAGCAGGTCAAAGTAATTGGATCAAGATCAAGAAACCGTGAATGGAAGCAGCATCATAAATTCAAGACACACATATCACGGCCGTATCTCTCGGTCAGCTCTCAATGGTTGCTGTACCAAGCACAACATTTGTAGTATGACTTCCCAATGCAGCCATGGCAGAATTATGCCCCTTGTCTTCGTATCATCAAAACAACAGGCTGACACACCAAAGTCGAATCAAGAAGAGTTGAACAAGCAATAAACTCAGATACTTATCCTGTAGTGATGACAAATAGATGAAGGATATCAGTCATGGTTATATATGCCTTCAAACAGAAGAGTGTCAGATAGTTCCATAAGTTCAACAATGGAAGGTAAGTATGTCGAGCATTCAAAATGATTACCCATGGAAAAGTAGAAATAAAGTGAAGGATAGCATTTAATAAATAGAAATAGATTGGAACTCAGTACCCAGCTTGTATCATAAGGATATCATGATCAAATCATTCTCGTAAGAAAAGTCAGTCAATTCAGCGCTATACCCGAGCTTTTCCAGAAAAAGGGGTATATACCTCAATACCTCACCTACCTCCCCGCCAAGGATATTGACGTCCTCGTCCTCGTAGCCCTCACTTTAACCACCCCTTTCACCTCCTCTTTCCACTTCCGTTCCCACCTGGACCTCATCATTCTGCTGCGCTAACCTTCTTCCCCCTTCCCTTCCTCGAGCTCCTCACCTTGACATTCTCTTTGTCGCCATATTCATTCTCATTATTAACCTCTTGTACTGCTACAGGCGGCGCACTAGCAGGTGTCTTCCTTGTCCTCGCACCAACACCGAGCATCCGAGCCTTCACAGTTGTAGTTGTCACGTTGGTGGTTGAACCGGCGATGGTAGTGGTGGCGTAAGCATTCGAACTTTCTCTACTCACACTCCCTCCATCATCCTCCTTCTTAATCGGTCCCGCCGTCTTCCGTCTCTTTGCCGTACCCTTCCTCTCATCCTCCCCATCGTTCTTCACCATTCTCGTAGTCTTTGATATAGGCTTTGACGATGGAACAACCAACCCGGCGTGGAGCATACGTCCTCTCTTCACAGGTCCCTTGTCATTATCTACAATCGGCGCAACTGACGCAGGCATCCTTCTTACTCCGCGCCTTGGCGCCTCGGTCTCCTTAGCCACATCTGTTGCAGCAGTCGTAACGCCCAGTCTCCTTCCCCTCTTCAGCGCCTCCTTATCTTCAGGCTCGACTGTTGGTTTCCTTCTGCGTCTCGTCAGCGCAGATTCTTCCTGAGCCACGTTAGAGATTGACGTGGAGGGAGCGGGAATAACGGATGGAGTCATAGTTGTAATTGCCTTTTGCCCGCGCTTCATAGGGGCTTTCCTGGGGCTGCAATGTCCCTTCATCAGTACCAGCCGTGACAACGGCTCTCATACCCCGCGTCTTTACCTCTTCACCTGATTCCTTGATCCCAGATTCAGGAGCAGGAGAGACTCTTGTCCACCTACTTGGCGCAGGTGCCCTAAGGGTAGACTTCTCCTGTTTCTATGTCAGATTGTAGAAGGTAAGTAGGAGAACAAACATACAGCTCGAGCAGATTCCTCTGGATCAGCAATGGCATTTTCTGGAGTTGAATCAATCTTAGGTTCCTCAGCCTCCATGATCACACCATCCTGATCTTTTTCTTCCTGCACACGAACGGGCACAGGCAATTTAGCCTTCGACTTTGAGCGCAGTTTCTATCTTGACAAGTTCTTGAAGAGACATTCTTACATCCAAAGGAACAAAAAATGTTGTGTCGTTACCTTACGTGCAGGTTCTGTAAACATAATCCTCCGGTTCTTGAACACGAAGGGGAGCAGGTAATTTCGCTTTCAAACGCAGTCTCTATATTGAGATTCGAACTTACTTGTGTGGAAAGGAAGGAAAACTATACCTCCTGCGCACCCTCCTCTTTATGAACATGGATGGAAGCAGGAGACCTCGTTCTCGACCTCAAACGTAGCTTCTAAGGGGACATCAAGATTCTCAGTGAGCCATTATCACGTCTAAAAAAGCCAACTCTACCTCCCGCATGGGCTCCGTAGATACAGTCTTGGCCTTGTTCCAAATGGCAGGTGTACGCAACCCCAAACATGGTTTCTATTTATCGAATAAGTGAATACATCTCATAGCTGAAAGACTCATACTTCATGCACAAGTTGATTGTCCTTAGAGACCTCATTAGCAGCCAAAACTTTCTGAACAGGCGTAGACGTCGGCGCCCGAGTCCTCTTGTTCTCTTTCTCTTCTAGGCTCAATACCTATGTGCAAAAACCCATTCAGCAAATATATACCTCACCAAAAGAGTGCTCCCACTTACGTTCTCATCCTTGTTCACCTCGACCTCTTTCTGCACATCATCCTCCCTCGGATCCACCCTCAAGAGCGAAAAAACTTCACCCCTCTTCACAGGACTCCTTCCCCGCCCAGGTGTAAACGGAGGATGTATAGGCGATGTCAGCACCTGTGGTAGGGAATGTTGAGGCACCTCACTCCGCCTTTTCTTCATCCCCTCCACCGTCTCCTTCATCCTCTCCAATAACCTCCTCGTATCCTCCTCTTCATCTTCTTTTTCAAAGGTAGAGAGTGTGGGCAGTGTAGCTTGTGTTGAAGCTTTGGTTGGGGATACCAGCTTGGCATGAATACTTGTACTTGATGAGGGAGGTTTCATGGGTGAGAACCAGGGTACAAATACCGGTCCACTCAGCTCGCGCAAGGCGCTGTGGCGGCGTTCTTGGATTGCCTATGTGGGGTGTGTTAGTATCCAAGTTGCATTCGAAGGGAAAACAAAAACTGGGCATGAAGCGCGAGATTCAAAGAACAGATAACAGCAAACATGAGAAAAAAACACAGAAAGAAACACACCTTCCGCTCCTCCTCCCCAACCAAAACTTTCCTCGCACTCTCACTCACCCCCGGCCTCCCAAGCGACGCCGACACACCTCTCGTCACACCTCCATGTCCAGCAACAGGCTCAATAGGTGGCAAGACAATGTCCTTAACTCTCCACACCTGAGGCTCTACCAAAACTCTCCTCGCCTCTCCACCCCCAAGCGAAAGCCTCCCTTGCCCCACCCCTCCTCCCATCTGGCCTTGTTCGTTTGCACGCTGAATTGTCAGATCGGACACTGATGTCCCGATTTGTGGTTGGGGCATCATGAATGCTCCTAAGGCGCGGTTGTGGGGTGGACGAAGGGGCATACAGGGTGTTAAGAGGGGAGCAGGGTGTTCATTTGTCGGTGAGGTGGAGGGGGAAGAGGGAGGTAAGGAGGTGGATGTCTAGAAATATGTGAGTATATTCTTGGAAAATACGTACGGGTAGAAACGAACCTCGTTCTTGTTCTTGTTCTCTTCATCTTCGCTGTCCTCCTCGTCCTTGGTAGGACTCAAATTTTCGAACGGCCAAAATCGCTCAAAACTCTTGCGCCATGTCAACTTCTGTTTCGGCTCCTGCTTCGTCGGTTCCTCTTTATTCTGCTTGTCGTTGCTACCGCCAGCAAGTGCTTTGAGCACTGCTCTCTGCGCGTTCCGTATCAATACAGCACGGTGGAGACTCTGTGAGCGTCTGCCAACGGGTGTTTTGGGGGGCTCTTGCTGGACAGTTCTCGGCTGAGGTGCATGTAGGGACGTTTGCTGTTGATGGGGGGCATAGGGAGAGTCAGATGGAGAAATAGGACGATGAATGTCGTCGAGGATGACAAGATCTTCTTCGTCCTCTACAACGCGAGGGTGGTTCCCATCGACCAAGATGATGATGCTGTCTTCCACCAGAGATGTGAACATGGAAGGTAAGTAGTATGCGTATCTGGAGGATGCCTGAGCGAAGACAGTACAGAGCGGGGTGGTGCCCCGATTTTGTGCCTTGAAAGTGTTTATAAGCGGACTGTTGAGTTTACAGAGATTTTCTCGCGGATGTCCATCACGAGTCGCAACGTCGTTAATCTTGTCAGTGTTTACACATGGTGAAATGCCGCCTGAAAACCTACTTTCTGGCTATGACAATGACCATTGTCAATGGTCTTTCTGCAGGGAATACTTACTAGCTGTAAGTGTATGATGAAAGCAATTGAACTCATGTCTCCCCCTGGAAAACTACTTTATGGCCGCGACAATGACGTGTTCTGATGAGCTCGCCTTCAAATCCTGTCTTGCGCTTTGACTTTTTGTCGCTTCCTTCTTCGCTCATATGGTCCTCCTTGTAAGGTGGTTCTCAATTCTTTGCACTGAACGCAAATTGCTTCGATTCACATCTATCCAATTAAGATCATAACGTCTCCTCATCTACTCCTTATTGACAGTGCCAGTCCTGCGTTCCTCTTACCGGCGTACACAAATCCAAACGTCGAGCTGATACTGTCTAAGCTGAACTAGCGATAGTCTCAAGTATCACAAAACATCCCATGCTGTGTGAAATAAATCAACTGTGCTCGTCAACAGGATTACAATAATCTGCAGACATCGCCGTCGCTTTAACAGTACAACAAGTCTAAGGGATTATCCAATGCCTAATGTCAGACGAACCCATAAATCAAAAATACGTTGGCCATCACCAATGCAGTATCTCATGATCGTCAAAATCTTGCAATACCAAAATAATTTACTTCAGGCTACTCAAACTGAGTCATTTCAGCAACAACCCGATACGCGCTGAAAACTGTGCCATGAAAGCATCTCTGTATCGAGTATGTGAGAATATACATGCCATCATGTGCTTACCATAGCTTGGTTTCCAATACCCTGTGAACATCCGGGAGGTGAACCTGAATGGCACAATAAACCTAAAGGATCATCAAATAATTAAGAATATGTTGGCCACAACCAATCCATGATAGTCACTCGCAATCTGGCAATGCCATTATTCAATGTTGATATTATCTTGTTGCTAAGACTTGGATCCTTTTACTTGGTTAGACTTCCAAAATGGCTGGAGAGGTCAACCTGACTTGCAATGCATGGCAAGCAGGCAATACCAATGGCTACTTTGCAGTGACCGGCCATCGGATTGAAGAGGTGGCACCAATGCAATGGAAGCTCAAAACTGTCCTTGTAGGATTTACTCAACTTTGCAATGCTCACAATGATGAGCGTCTTAGTCAAGCACCGTTTAAATTAGTTGACCAAATTGGCATTGCACATAAGGTAATTGTTCTTCAAAATAATTTTGCTATCTATAAAGATGTACCTCTTAGAATTGGTCACATAACATGCAATAATGCATTGAATAACTCAATGATGATTCAAGAATTTGCATGGAAAGTGAAGAGTACATCAGGAAAGGAATACTTATGGAGGAAACAAAAAAATCAAGTGAGGTCTTAACAGGTTGGTATCTATTGTTGCTGAAGATACTTCTAGCTGTCTTGCTCATGTTATTGATCTGGCCACATAGTGCTTCATATCAACATATAGCAAGACTCCCCATTTTGACCCCAAGAGTCCTGAAGCACACAAACCAACAAGTGGAGATGACATTGGATTAGTCTATGCTATTGCAGTCAAAGTAGGAAATCATTTTGTTTTGTTTGTCTTGATAAATATATGGATTAATTCTGGAAATGATTGTATTCAAAAAAGAAAGAAATCTGGAGAACTATTCAGACAAAGGCTGGTGTCACAAACCCAGCCCAGCTCATCATTGACATGAGGGTTTGGTGGTCCTCCACATTTTGAATGCTCCACAGAGTAGATGAAAATAAAGAGGTAACTAAATAAAGAGGTAAGTAAAAAGCCTTTCTTAATCCTTCTGATAGACTGATCCATTTGATTGGTCAAAGTACATCAACACTTTTGTTGATGAACTATGGTGGGAAGAGAGTGACAGCTCAAAACAAGACAAGATACACATGCTGGGATGATACAGAATGGAAATGGATTAGCTCATTTACCAACCTCCTCATAGTTTGTATACTTTCTTTATTTTTTCTGCTTCAGCTGACAGCATGATAGTATGCAGATAATGCTCAACAGGCATTCTCATCTGACTGAGTCTTGACTCTTCATCTTGCTATTCATGCACTTGAAGTTCTTTATAGCATGGTCATCTCAAGCTAATAGCTCCAAGTATGTTGTCATTGCCCTGGCATTACAGGCTGCATGTCAGAAAATCAATGGTCACTATGAGAGAACTACAAGTTGACCTACATATATCATGGCCATGGGTATGTATTTATTATGTTCTCAATATTTTGGCACTCACAAAGTATTTCCTAGTTCTCAATCTGAGAGAGAAGATGGCATATTTTAGAAAGCATTGGGCACAGGACCTTCAAACAGAAGTATTGTGATGCATTGAATAAAGCTGTTAACTTCACTCATAATATACACCACATTTGTCAGGGGACCTCACATATCTGGATTATCATCTTGTTTCCTTTGGGTCCTTCATTCCCAGCTAGCATATCCCTCTCAGACTCCCATATTTGGTTGCAAGTACTCTCAATTAAGGGCTATCTGACAGTACTACTTTGGTAGCATTATATGATCTGTGGCTCAAGATTAAAGCCATTTACAATGGATTTCCAGTTCCAAGTCATGTGATTTTGATGATGGCTTTGATGATGATGTCAGGCTCTGTGCATGTGCAAAATCTGATGTCATATTTCCCACAGTATTTTCACAGTTCATTTCTGTAAATTTGCAGTCCTGGCAATCAGAATCCTCAGACTTGTTCTCTTTGGATTTCTCTCTGTCAGGTATGTAGTTAGTTTCTGCTGTGTCACTACTGTTGATAGTGTCTTACTACCCCCTGTGCTTGTTCTTGAACCCAACCAACTTCTCCAGTACCTCCTCCTGATGCCTCAAGCCCCCTGGACAATGCTTGGAGTCATTCACTGTCTCTGTAGACACAGATTTAACTTACCTAAAGCTTCTCTTACCTTCCACAATGCCAAACTCACTGGACTCTGTCAAATGACTGAAGGAGTGTCCCTCTCCCTCCAGGCCCTCTTGGAATGCCTTTACTTTGCACTTACTCCTCCCCCTATATCCCCAGCAGCTGTAGGAAGGTTTATTTCTGCACATAGCTCAGAGTTTTTAGCATTATGCTATCTGATGGGGACTGTAAGGATAGTTTCTATCAATCCTGCATCACCTATATTAAGTTGAGCAGTGAGGCTTTTGCCTCTATGCCCTGGAAATTGCCTGGATCCTCTCTTACATGAAGGCAGGCTGAGCCTCAACCTACATGTTGCACATTTTTTGATGCTTAAGAGGAGTTGAGATTTTCTCTGGTTGGATGGAGTTTGAGAAGGAGTTCTGAGTTGAGTCCTTCCCCCTTGACCCTGCCAAGACTGCAGCTCTCTCCATTTGTGACTGAAACCAGTATGGTCATAGGAAGCAGTCACTAAATGAGTACATTGACTCATTCTATGCCTTAATTGAGCTGGCTGGATATTCAGACAATCTGCAGCTTTGCCTAAGGACTCCACTCCTCTCTCATGGATTGTATTGGCAGTATGGCCAAGGGGTACACAAATGATGAGCATGTTAACACCTGGTACAAGGTGGCATGTGAGCAGTGGTAGTTGATGGACCTGCAGCATAAAATATGATGGACCCAGCATTCCACAGCTACTTCATAAGCTTCCTTTGCTTGTGATGGGATTGCCCCTCAAGCTTCCACTTCTATGCATGCTCCAGCAGCCCCTGAGGCAGGTGCAACATTTCTGGTTCCATCTCACATTGCCTCCTTCCATGCTCCACTACCAGTTCCCATGCACTCCCTATCCCATGGAGTTCCAAGAGATATAAATGCCTTCTAACAGTGATCCTCCACTCCTCTGTTGTGTTGATGCTGTAGAAAGGCTGGTCACTTTCCCCACTACTGTCCTCAAGGGCTGGAAGTTTGCTACCCATCTGCATTGGAGCAAGAAGAGCTGCTTGTCCAACTCCTGAGAGCCAGAAATGCAACAGGAGCCTCCTCTTGTGCCTATGATGAGCACCTCAGCTATACAGCCCCCTCCCCAGCTAAAGTGGACTGGAAACACACCTCCTAACCCACGTCTATAGATTCTTGCATGGAAACACTGTCTTCACCATCAGTACATTGTTGCTTTCACCCCTTCCACAAATTCTCTGAAGCTACAAGTAGAAATTGAGATGATGAATGCCTAGCAGACCTGAAGTGTGGTTGCCCTGCTTGACAGTGGAGCAACAGGCCTCTTCCTCAACACAGACTCTGTGCAATGACCATGTCTCACCACTTTTTCCCTCTCTTGTCCTATCCCCATGTACAATGTTGATGGTATGCTCAATGAAGCTGGCTCTATTTGTTTTATAGTAGACCTGGTCCTTTGTTAATAAGATTACTTAGAGTGAGCTGTTTTTGCTATTACTAGTTTGAGAAAGTAAGACATGATCTTGAGGTTCATCTAGTCATAGCAGCATCATCCTGAGATTGACTAAATTACAGGTGAAGTGCAGATGAGTCACTGCTCTTGTCACTGCACAACTTGTGCTAAAGAAGCTTGTAATGAGCATAGAGTAAAGGTTTGAGAGTGTGTTGCCATGTATGCCTGTTGTGCTGAGCATCTTCATTATGCAGACCTTGACCTCTTGTATCTTCCCCCTCTGGCATTCCCTTTTTCTTGTAAGAGGCCCTCTATGAGGATGTCCAAGGTATTGGGTGTGAGCCTCAGAAGGAAGATGAATGCAAAGGAGAATATTCTGGCATTCCAAACTCACAGTCTCCAGATGAAAACACTGAGATAGGTGATAGGATCTATGCTACAACTCTCTGCCCCCCTCCTACAGTGGCAGAGATCTGGGCCAGTCAGACCACTTCTCAGCATCTGGCCAAGGCATTTGCAGCAAATTCCCAGCCTAAGCCCTTTTGTAGCACAGTTCCTAATCACCTTCACAATTTTGAAGACATATTCTCCAAAGCATCCTTTGATTCACTTCCAGAATGCAAGCATGTGATTGAGCTGATACCAAATGCAGAACCCTCCAGCTGCAGGGTCTATTCACTTGCACCTTATGAGCAAGATAATCTGGATGCATTTCTATAGAAAAATCTTAGCTCTAGACAGATATGACTCCAATGGCCTCCCCAGTCTTTCTCATTAAGAACACTGTGAGCACCCAAAGTTCTTTCCCTTCAACAAGTAAAAAGAAAAACACATTATGCCATTTGTAATGCACATATTTCAAGGGGGAAAAGGCATTAGATAATGGAAGGATGACTTTTTCCAAAACCAAAAGCTGACCAAGAAATGGCATACATGTTTCTTTATCCCTTTTTCCAAGTGAATCAAGTTCTGGCCCCCACAGTGGAAGAAGGATGGGTCTCTTTGTCTGGTTCAGGACTATCAAGTCTTGAATGTGATGACAGTGAAGAATTGCCATCTCTTGCCACTTATCTTTGAACTTGTCAACAGCCTTCAAGGCACATGCTACTTTACCAAGTTGAATGTCTGTTGGGGCTACAACAATGTGTGCATCCAAGAAGAATACAAGTGGAAGGCAGCATTCCAAGACAATCCCAGACTTTTTGAACCTTTGCTAATGTTCTTTGGTCTCACCCATAGCCCAGCCACTTTCAAGGCCATGATGAATGACATTTTCCATAATCTGATTGTGGAAGGTGTTGTTTGTGTATTCCAACAATATCTTCATCTATACCAAAACTTTGGAGGAGAGTATTGCTGGGTCACACACATGATATTGGAACACCTCTGCTAACATTAGCTCTATCTAAAGCATTAAAAGTGTGAATTTGAGCAGACTAGAGTGGAGTACCTAGGTTTGATCATCTGGCATAGAATGGCCAAGATGGACCTCATTAAAATAGCAGGTGTGGTGAAATGGCCTGAGCCAAGGAACTAAAGAAAGCAAAGGCCTTTTTTGGGCATGTCAACTTGGACTAGAGGTTCATGCAGGACTTCTTCCACCATGCACATCCCCTCTTTGACTCACTGTCAAGGACATAGCATAGCAATAGGAGTCCTTGCAACAAGCTTCCTTTGGTTTTTCCAAGCAGGACATTACCTCAAAACCCATCCTCCTGTCTCCAGATGATGACTCTCCCTTCCATGTTGAAGCTGATAGCTCTGATGTTGCTATGGAAGCAGTCCTCTCCCAGCAGTCAAGACAGGATGGCAAGTAGTATCCACTAGCTTTTTAGCTCCAAAAGCCTTAATATATTAGAATAGAACTATGAAACCTATGACAAGGAGATACTTGCCATTATATAGTCTCTTGAAGCAATAGTGGCACTTCCTTGAGAGTACATGGCATAAGTTTGAAGTCTGGACAGACTACAAGAACTTTGAGTACTTTTGAATAGCTAAGAAGCTAAATTGATACCAAGCTTAGTGGTCCCTGTATCTGGCCAACTTTGACTTCTTGCTGCATCACAAACCTGATTGAGCATGGGCACACCAGACACATTGTCTAGGTGGGCTGACCATGGCACTGGGGCTGGAGATAATGACAACATTGTCCTCTTCAAGCCTGAGCTCTTTTTGATTTGTGCTTTAGAGAGAATTGCAGTTCAAGAGGATGAGGCAAGCATCCTCAGAGACATCTAAAGAGGAAACTAAGAGGATGCACAAGAGGATGTGGTTGGCTAGGCTGTGCAGGCCCTAAGAGCTCAACAAGCAAGTGGAGTTAAGTTCATGCATGCAGATGAGTGAGGTCTTCAGGATGGGCTTCTGACCTTCTGAAGTTGCATCTATGTGCCTAACTTTCTAGAACTCTGTGGACACATTGTAGAGCAACACCACAACTCTTGAGTAGCTAGACATCTACAAGGTGGAAGACACTGGAGCTGATATCTTGGAACTACTGGTGGTCTTGAATATCCTGGTATGTAGGCACCTACACTAGCATGTGTAATTTCTGTCTCTGCACCAAGCCTTGATTCCAGGTATCCATGGGTCAGCTCTACTCTCTCCCTATTCTAGCTGCTTGCTGGAGTGTTGCATCAATGGAATTCATCATGGAACTCTTCTATGCAGATGACTCCATTCTTTCTAAACACTGACAGGCACTCTGCATGGGGTTTGATCTTCAGGCATGCCTCTTGGAGAATGATTCAGTCAACAAGTTTGTGGACAGGATGAAGATGGTGCAGGAGGAAGCAAAGTCACCATTGGTAAAGGCAAAGGATGACATGGCATGGTACTACAACTACTGTTGAATGCCAGCCCCCATTTATAAGCCTGGAGACTTCATGTACTTGCATAGCTTGGACATTAAAAAACAAGGCCATCACAAAAGCTGTCACATTGTCACCTTGGCTCTTCATGGTGAAGAAGGTAGGGCCTTTAACATATCAACTTGAGCTCCTAGTAGGCCTATGCCAAATGCACCCAGTCTTCAACATTGCCAAGCTGTCCTTAACTCCAGAGGATCCAATTCCTGGCCATCACTCTAAGCCATCCCCACTACCAGTCCTGGTAAATGATGAGAAGAAATATGAAGTGGAGAAAATCTTGGATAGCAGGATATTCTAGGGGAAGTTGCATTTCAAGGTGAAATGGAAGGGATATAGCATTGAGGACATCTCTTGGGAGCCACATGCCAATGTATGTGCACTAGCCCTGATTCAAGACTTTTACTGTTGGCATTGTAGTGCACCAAAGGCAATTTGAGGCATCTACCCCATTTCAGGAGCTGACCAGGCAATCCATGACTTTATCTATCCTGTATGTCAAAACACTGTATGCTAGAGGAGAGGTAATGTTAGGGAATGTCCCATTTGTTCCTCCTTTTCCTCCTCCAGTACTTGTTGGATTCCCTTCCTTATGATTTTTCTTTATCCTTCTTTCTTTCTCCTATCTGTTGATCTTAGCCTTAGCCCATTTGCTTCACTGGTTTTCTGTGCATTATTCAGACAAATGTGGCCCCTTTGGTACTGCCACTAGCTTATGTCAGTGCTGATGTCATATTATATAGTTCTTTCTCATGCTTCTGAAGCCTCTAAAGTGTCACACCTGGCCTAGGGAATCCTCAGACTTGTTCTCTTTGGATCTCCTTCTGCCAGGTGAGTAGTTATGTCAGTAGACACTGTACAGTACTGAATGACTTTAATTCCTGCCCCACGATAAGTTGTATCTGAACTTTACCATACCTTAAGAGACATATTCTGCTGTATTACTATCACAATGCTCTAATGATATGTTGCTTACATTTCAGTCTATGAATTCAGACATGTGCATATAGAACAATTAATTATACAGTAATTGTATAAAGTTACAAATGAAGCACTGTCAAAGGAATACAGTATACATGTTAAATTTGTCAGACAGTAAGTGTGCAAGACTGAGAATGGCATGAAAGTAGAAAGACACACAAAATAAGACAGATCACAAAGCACTAGACATGAGAATGCAAGTTTGTGAATAAGTACACAGAGGAAAGACAAGCACAAGCATTCAAGTTAGTCCAAGGCTGTCCAAGAAGTTTGTCAAAGCCAGCAAACTTACACCTCCTCATCTGAGTCATTGTATAGACTTATTTTTGAAGACTTGGAGAATTTCTTGAAAAACAAGGCAATAGTGCCATCATCTTCAGTCTCAATGCCATCATTGCCCTCACCTTCATCATTGCTGTCATCTATGTCATTGTCTTCACTGCTGCCATGCCCCTCACCTTTGCCATTGCCATCACCTGGCTTGGATTGGTTACCACTAGACTGTAGATGTCTATACTTGCCCTATTTGCATTTTGTAGATTTGCTCTCATCCTAGTTCCTCTCCACTCAGGAATCTCAATGCTCTTGGCAATCTTCAGACCCATACTCAAGTAGTTGCTGCTGTTTTTGTGTGTGTTGTTGGCAAGTTTGGATCAGGCAACAGATATCATCATTAGGCATTGCCAAGGAGGGTTGCTCATTATGGTTGGGACAGATAGCACCATCACTACTATAAAGCAACTTAGAAATGTACATTAAGGATTTTTGGAATATGCACAATGTCAACTTACTTATTCCAACACTTTAATTTCCTCTTCACCTTCACCATGTCCATGAATAAACCAAGAATATTGTAGTAAAAAGTGGAAAATGACAATCAACTTTTGTTCATGTTCCACTGATTGACAGAACTCAAAGCAAAACAAGCCTGAGTATGCCATGATAACACAGAAATGTGACATTATCAATTACATACCTGAACTGCCAAATAGGCTATGATTGCAATTCTCATGATGTCATATTTATTGGCAATTGGGCATTTGTTGCATGACTTTCTGTTGGGTCAATTCCAGAGCCAAATAACATGTGTTTGCACATCTAAAAAAGCACATGATAGAATTGAAAATGCACTGTAGTGAGAAGGGCCCTTTGACACAGCCCTTTTGTGATTTCATCATACTCATTATAAAATAATCCCTCATCTCACATGCTTGGATTGGAAAAACCAGCTGAATTCATTTTGAAGCAGCATGGGTTATTGTACAGAAAAAGAGGGAAGTCATGTCCTGTCACTTTGGCTTTCCCATCTTACAATTGTTGACAAAATCTGAAACAAATTATAAGCACTTGTTGAATCATAGAACATATGAGAGTATATGCATACTATAGGTATAAATTCTTATAGATCACTACTATGGAAGTCCTCTCTTTTAATTGACTGACAAAGCCTCATCAAGTATGACAGAATGTTGGAGTCAAGCAATACAATGTAGTTGTACACCTGTTGCTGCAATCTTCTTTTTCACTCTCTGAAGATGACACAATCCACATATAGTCAGTTATCTAGCATAAATTCCAAGTATCCAGCACTCATATTTTTTTGTCATTGCTGCTCTCATCAGATTCCTCATCTGTGTACCCATCCTCCTCAAGGCCTCTGTCTTCTCCATGACATTCCCTCATGCCTGCCATGTGGCTCACACTTAGAAGATTTGCTGCCACTAGGCTTTTGAAAAATACACAGCATTTGATTTGAAGAAGAGCTTGCAAAACACAGAATAAGTTTTCCAGCACAATGGAACAGTAAGAGAGGACCTGTCCTAGTATCCAAATTAGTATGAGAATGTAATAATAGAATTTGACTGACAATTCTTTGCCTTGTTGCATATCTGAGTTGATTCCATTTCAAAGAGCTAATGACATAGTTTCAATCAGTCATGGTTAGACTTTTCCTTATCTGCAGGTTCTTCTTCTATGGCATTTAAGTATATAAGTAGTTTGCAACTTGTTGATTTGCCTTTCCCACCCTTTTGTCTTCTTACATCCTAGTGCCATCACAATATAGCTACTGCTAGCATCATGTTCAATTGTATATACTGTCACCAATCCTTTAGAAACACTTGTGGTGCTGAAAACCACCAAATTTAATGTATCAACAAAAGCAAACAATCATCACTGGTCAAGAGCAATCAAATGTGAGTTTTTTGAACAGAAGTGATTTTGTTTTGTTTTTTATACTACTATCTCAGAGTTCTAACATTTCTTACTCATTCCAAAAGACTCTGCTTAGGAATTTAGAACCTATGATAGACTCTCCCCCTGCCTTTCTTCAGATATCATGCTATTTCAGCAAGAGCACTATTCTATGGACAATCCTAATGTTCTGCCTATTCCTTCATATAAAGTATGCACTCACTAACTCTCAGCTAATCTTGTTGATTTTCTTCCATCTGAACCACATCCTGCATGTTCTGTATGGCAATTTGCTGAGAATTATTAGCAGCAGACTCAGATATATGAAAGCAAGAGGCAATGTATTGACCCTGAGCCACTGCCAGAACAATCTCCTTCACCAGAGCTCTTTGACACTAAATGTGATGAACTAGAGTTGTTTTGATGCTATTGTATTCCTCCAATACAAGGTCCTGATCAAGACTTCACCATTTATCATGTAGCTGATGCTCCTATATTTATATATAAAAATACAGATGCAGATCCATGTAATTCTTTGGCTAGCTTTAGCCCTACTGCACAAGAAGTTTTGGAACGACCCAAGGCTAAACCTTCATTCTTTTATCCTTTTCTAACTGCGTCAATCTTTTGTCTTATGACTTGATATTATGTTGCCAAATCTCTTCCTCTGACAGCACTGGATCAGCTTGTCTATACTGTTATCCTAGCACCTGACTTTAATCCTGAGGATTTTCAAGGCTTTAGTGCTGCTCATGAAAATAGACAGTTGGATGATTTGCCAGCAGACAGTCAATATGATCTTCCTCCATAGGCAGCAAGTAATATTTGGCAAAAAGCCTCAGTCTATATTTCTCTCCTTTAATTTGATACAAATATTGATGTGAGCAGGAGGCACCTGCTTTTCAAGTTGACTTCTTTTATTATGATATTTTTGAAGTCTTCAAATTAGTGGCTCAGAGTGTAACTGCTAAAAGAATTCATTGGAGAGGATTTCAGCAATTCTGGAAATCTTCAGAGGATGAACTGGAGCAGCATGTTTATAGTGATGTAAATGAATTCTTGTAGATGGAGAAGAACATTCCTCCAGACAAGGATGTTTGGAAATAGTTGTTGTTTCTTTTATGCTATATTCTGATTTTACACATCTTGCCAATTTTGGAACTGCATCTTTTTGGCCATTATATATGTGGTTTGGTGAGCTTTCCAAGTATATTCAAGGTACTGTGAACAGCTTTTCTGCTAATCATCTTTCATACTTTTCATCAGCATGTTGTGATTTTTATTATTTGATCATGCCACATTGTTTTTGGCTCTTTAGCTTTCTGACTGGATTCAAAATCATTACAAGGAGCTGTTTGATACTACTGCTCCCAAGTCTTTTTTGACACACCTCAAAAGACAGTTGATGCATTCAGCTTGGAAAGTTCTCCTCACAGATGAATTCAAACATATGTACAAGCATAGTATTGTCTTCATATGTGGTAATAGTATTTGTTGAAGACTGTAGCCTTGTTTTCTTTGCTATTATGCAGATTATCCAGAAAGGTATATTGTATTAGACTTGTTTCTTCTTTCAGTTAGTAAATCAATGTTTTTCAAGAGCACTGTTGGCTGGTATCAAGCAAATAGGGTCTTACTTCTGTGCAGTGTGCTGAATTATATGATCTCAAGTCATGCATGTTAGCATAAAGTTTCATAGTATTATTTGGTGATGAAATTTTGGGACAGATAGTGAAGCAAATGAAGGTCAAGTCTTGAAAGCAAGAAAATATATTTTTTCAAGGGAATATGCTGCAACAGACAAAGCAATTGATAACATTCTTGGTGAATCCAATGCTTTGATACTACAGATTCATATCCAACCCAAATTGTGAGCTAGGATGATTATTCTTCTGATTTGGATTCAATAATTTGATAAGGGCAAAATGGAACATAAACAAGTCAAGGCATTTTATGCACAAACTAATAAAAATAGGTTTGAGAAGCAGATTGCTCTACATGAGTGCCAAAATGCTAGATCTCATGCTATGAAGGATATTGTTGAAGAGCAAACCTTACTACCAACCAACCCAGAAGTACATCACTACATTTGAAAGACTAAAAATCATCTATCAATCTTCTACAATACTTGCAACAGTATACAAATTACCCTACTATAACAGTATGTCTAAAGTTCACTAGTTTTTAGCTAAAATACTAAAATTGTAAATCAAAACTTCATGCTCAAACTCATTGATCATTTCTTGACACATCGACTTCCTCAAGATGTTGAAGTCACAAATGATCATCATAGAAATCTTATTATGACAGATTCAATCATCTATGAGCACAAGACTTTGTATATCAACTACACTTCATATGACAATCAACATGATCATGAAACAATTAATCTATGTCAACAGTCTGATGTGATGGTTCTTGCAGATAAGAATGATTGCAAACTCCATCCATACTAGTATTTCCATATTGTGAAGATTTCCATGCAATGGTGCAAATTTTAGAAAGTGGAGAACCATTTCAGAGACTAAAGTTTCTTTGGGATCATTATTATGGGCTTGACTATGAAGCCAAATTAGGCCCTGTCAAGAAGTGCATGTATCAAATTGGGTTTATGGAGAGTGATGATGCATTTGCATTTGTTGATCCTGCCAATGTTTTGTGTGCAGTTTATCTTATTTGATGAACTATTGGGTCAATTTATAGCAGGGAAGCTAGAAGAAATGAATGTGAATTATGAGCATTATTACAACAACATGTAAGCAAATATCAAGTTCTTTCATTGTTGATTAGAGCAATAATATCAAAAAATGTCTAGTTTTGTTGACAGAGATATGTTTGTGCATTTTACAAGTGGTGAAATTGAACACCAGATTACACAAGAAGCAACTCACAAAATGCAAAAAAGTATGGAAATTGCATACTCTCCAGAAGTATTTGAGTCAGTCTCTTCCTTTGAGGAATCAGAAGAAGAGCTTGTGAACCTTTGAGCCCAAGAAGGAGCAGAATCAGTGACTGAAGAGGATTTATATGAAGAAAATGATTTGGATAATGAAGAGGAAATCAGAGGTAAATCACTGTTACTATTATTTTCAAGTGCATATTCAACATGTTGTAGCCCTGGCTACTTGATGCTTGGGTTTCAGAATATTCCAGACATCCACTTAAAGACATAAATACATTTTTGTGGGAAACACTCTTATCTAATGTCATAGTTTGCATCAGATAGATGACAGGTATCTAATGGGTTACATTCTGCTCATGGGATCCATGCTTGCACTTTACATTGGTGCTATAGCCATCTTCACACTCTGAGCACTCAGAGAGTCAGAATTGTTGCACAGATAACTTGTTGAAACCATTTTCAGTGCAACATTCAGATATGTTCTAACAGTTGGATACACTTAGTCTTCCATTCATCAATTTTTCTACATGGCTTGATAAGACACCCAACCCACATCTTGCATTATCACCCATGTCATACAGGATGTTTTGCTGGTAGATTTAATCACTTTTTTCAATTTGCAGAAAACTGCTCATAAATATTTCTTGAGCAATATAGTAATTGCTGAACTTTTCACACACATGTTCTTAGCTTTGTAATAATGAACACTTTTCTTTATATCATGACTGCAGTTCGAATCACACATGATGCCCAGAATCTGGTTGTTTTAGTGTTCTACAGTCATGCTTCACATGTGTGCTGCAATTTTCTTAGGTGAGCTGAGTTACAGACAAAATTGTATGTATTTGGTTCTCATTTCTACTCAGATGAATAATAGTACAAGTGAGTGCTCTAGGCAGATTCTTTGCTGCTTGTTTGGGTATATATTATGTATTGTAAATAACATCATGGGCATCTCAGCCTCCAATTCTGAGTTTATCCATAGTGCAGCTGTTTCTTTGTCTTCAATCCATTCTGCTGACAAATTCTTGAGCCCTTGCTGTAGGGTTTGGTCATATGCTTCTGAGCTTTGTGCAGTTCTTAAACATGTTTGAGGTTAATGATATGCTTTCCTCACTTTTCTCATTCAGCCCAGTAGTGATAGATGTGAACATTTTATCTTGCCTTTGCAGGAAACAGCCTCAAACATTTTCAAGAGTATATGATTATCCAATGCAAACCTAGTCCTTAAGCAAGTGGTGTGCCACCTGGTTATAGGCCTTCAAGCAGCAACCTTGGGAGACATTTTTACTGATGGTTTGCATATAAATGACATCAACTTGGATGCATTGAGGAAAGAAATCACAATTATACCACAAGTTGTGCATTGTTTGCTATAATTTCCAGTGTCTGCAGTGACTGTTAGGGGACATCCTACTTGGTTGCCCTTCTCCTTCTCCAGTTCTTGTCAGATTTCCCCCACTGCAGTTTTCCTTCATTGTCCTTCCTTTTCCCTATCTATAGGTCCTAGTTTCAGCCCTCAGGCTGCACTGGTTCTCTGTCAATAATTCAGCCAAATATGGCCCCTTTGATACTGCCACCAGCTTATGTAACTGCTAACCAATTGCTGACACATCACTTTTGTCTTTTTTCTCTGTCATACTGTACAGTTGTTTCTCATGAATCCCCAGACTTATTCTCTTTGGATTTCCCTTTGCCAGGTGAGTAGCTATCTCAGTAGACACTGTACAGTACTGAATAGACTTTGGATCTCTCTTTGCCAGTTGTGTGATTGAGCCACAGCCTCCAGAGGTCACCCTTATAGCAGAACAAGTCTCTAAATTTGGTCTGGGAGCCCCCTTATCCATTACCTGAGCTTCTTCTTGGTTCCTCAAAAAAGGTCTTTACCCCACTAGTATCTTAGTGCTTCTGTGCTCCTCCTATGACTCAGCCAACTCCTCCAGCACCTCCCTCTGATGCTTCAAGCCCCCAAGACAATGCTTGGAGTTGTTTACTGTTTCTGGAGACACAGGTTCAACTCATCCAAGCCTCCCTTACTTTCTACACTGCTGAACTCACTGAACTCCATCAAACTACTGAAGCAGTGGCCCTTTTTTTCCAGGCCCTCCTAGAATGTCCCCCTCTCCCTCCTACTCCCCCTCCAGAACCCCCTACAGCTGCAGCAAGGTTTCCTTCTGCACCCAGCTCAGAGGTTTCAGCAGCCTGCTCCAAACTTCCTCTACCTGCACTCCCTGATGTCTTTGATGGAGATGGTAGAGTTGGGGAATGTTTCCTCCAGTTCTGTATCACCTATATTCAGCTGAGCAGTGAAGCCTTTGTCTCTGATGCCTTGAAAATTGCTTAGGTTCTCTCCTATATGAAGGCCAGCCAAGCTTCAACCTATGTACTGCATATCTTTCAATGCCCAGGAGGAGTTGAGAGTTTCTCTGGCTGAATGGAGTTTGAGAAGGAGTTCAAAGCTGAGTTCTTTCCCCTTGACCCTGCCAAAACTGCAGCTCTTTCCCTTTGAGACTGAACCCAGTATAGTCAAGGGAAGCAGTCCCTTGATGAGTACATCAACTCTTTTCATGCCTTAGTTGAACAGCCTGAATATCTGGATGGTCTGCAACTTTGCCTATCCTTCCATGATAGACTTCACCCTTCTATTATAGATTGCATTGACAGTATGGCAGAGGGGTGCCCAGATGATGAGCATGTCAATACCTGGTACAAGGTGGCACATGAGCAGTAGCAGCTCATGGAACTGCAATGTTAGTTGCAGTGGATGCAATCCTCAACCTTTCCTTTCTCTTGTGGAGGGTTCACCACCTGAGCTCCACCTTCCATACCTGCACTAGTATCCCCACAAGCAGGTGCAGCTCCTCTCTTCACACCTCATATTGCCTCCTTGCACTCCCTAGCCTAAGAAGTCCCAATGGATGTTGATGCCTCCAGACAGCAGTCTTCTACTCCTCTGTTGTGTTGATGCTGTGGGAAGGCCGGTCACCTTGCCCACTACTGTCCTCAAGGACTAGAAGTCTGCTACCTATCAGTGTCAGAGCAAGAAGAGCTGCTCATCCAACTCCTTGCAGCTCAGGATGCAATGGAAACCCCCTTTCCAGATGCACCTATGGCTGTCCACTCCAATGAAGTGGCTAATGTATTGGAGGAGGTGTAAGGGTGATCTCCAGAGTGACAGATCAGAGTCATGCAGCTAGCAGAGGAGAATTCAAAGTATATTAGCAGTGTAGACAACAATACAATTAGTAACTAATCACCTAGCAGAGGGGAATCCAAAAAGAACAAGTCTAAGGATCCCTGCTGCTTGGCATGGTGCATCAGTGGACAGCAGAGGCATGAGAACTACTATATAGAAGGCCAGAGCTATTCCTAACTCTAGGATAATAATTGCTGAGATGATACAGAGAACTCCATGGTTCTCTGGAGATCTCCAGAGTTCTAGAATGAGCCCCAGAGATATCAAACAAGCTGTGGAAGCACTGAAATAGATTGTGGAGGTCAGAAATGGAAGTCCTCTGACATCACCCCCCTCTAGCATGTGGCATCCCAATGCACAGGGTAGAAGTAGTCCCTGATGGCTTGGTCCACCAGTGAAATAGAGTAGATACCTTGTATAGCATGTGGAGTGTCTAAATGTCTCCAGTAGAACTCCTTGATGAGTCTGGGGGCATGCACATTCTCTCAAAGTTCCCAGGAGATATCCTTGATCCTGTAATATTTCCACTTCACCTTGTATTGTAATTGTCTCTGGAATAAACAACTATCCAGGATTTCCTCCACCTCATACTCCTCATTACTATTGACTACTACCAGGTGTGGCAGAGGTGGCGGATGCCACCCCAGAATAGGATCCTTGGGAGCCAGAGTTAGTTTGACCACATTCAACACTGGATGAAGGTGGCACATCTCAATGGAGAGTCAGAGTCAATAGACTAGGATCCCTACTTGTTGGTCCACTATGAAGGGTCCTGACTAGCAGTGTGACAGCTTTTTTGAGGTTTGGGTAGTCATAATGTTAGAGGTATCCAGGTAGACTTGATCTCCAGGCTGATATTTATGCTCTGGGGTCCTCCCACAGTCATAGTATTGCACCATGTTGTCCTTTGCCTTTGCCAGCACTGCTCAGGCCTCCTCCTGTGACCTCTCCATCCAGTTCACAAATTTGTTTACTGCCTCATTCTCTGAGGGTTGGGCCTGGAGTTCAAAACCCATGCATAGATGCTGCTTAGTGTCAAGGAAGAATGGAGAGAACTAGGTAGATGCATGAACAAGGTTGTTGTACTGGAACTTGGCATCGGGGAGGAGTTCATCCCAGTCATTCTGGCACTTGTTGTAGAAGAGGCAGAGGTACTGCTCCAACTCCTGATTTATGCATTTGGTTTGGCCATCAGACTGCAGGCAGTGGGCAGTAAAGGTGTGGAGCTTCATGCCAAGCAATTGGTAGAGCTCCTTAGTAAAGTCTGCCACAAATTTTAGTTCCTGGTCAGAGATGTAGGTGTTGGAGAGGCTGTGGAGCTTCCAGACATTCCTCCTGGTACAGGTTTGTGGCACCCATAGTAGAGCAAGTAGTGTGGGTCAGAATGAAGTGCACTCACTTGCTATATAGGTCCACCACCACCATGATTGCATCTTAACTGTGGGCATTGGGGAGCTCTATAATGAAGTCCATAGAAGCCATGCTCCATTGTTCTGTGGGCATGGGCAGCAGGTGTAGCTGTCCATAGGGGAGTCAGCATTGAGACTTGGTCTGGAGACAGAGATTGCATGTACTAGTGTAGGATTCAATATACTGGGACATCTGAGGCCACCAGTAGTTCCATGATACTAGCCCCAATGTCTTCCATTGTCCAGGGTGCCCTGCAACACAGGAGTTGTGGTGTTGCTCCACAATTCTCTAATGGAGCTCCAAAACATTGGGCACATAGATATGGTCTCTAAAAGTCAGGATCCCATCTTGGAGGGCCTATTGATCTGTGCAGACTGCTTTGGCACCAGTGGTATGCCCTGACTTCAGTGTCTGAGCTGCCTGCACAATGGGTTCCTCCTGCTAGCCATTCCAATTACCCCACCATATATCCTAGAGAATGTCCTCCTCTGCTTCCTGAATAGCTAGACCCTCCATGGCTCAGATTGCAACCAGTTTAGGGCAGAGGAGCACAATGTTGCTGTTATCCTCCCCCCCTGTGCCATGGTCCATTCTTTGGGATAGGGCATCTGGTTTTCCCATGCTCTAGTAAGGCTTGTAATGCAATGAGAAGTCAAAGTTGGTGAGGTAGAGGGACCACCAGGCCTATTGGTGATTGAGCTTCTTAGCTGTCCAGAAGTATACAAGGTTCTTGTGATCCATCCAGACTTCAAACTTGTGCTGTGCACTTTCAGGAAGTGCTGCTACTCTTTGGATGACCAGATGATGGCCAGCATCTCCTTGTCATGGATCTTGTAGTTCTGCTCTACTGCATTCAGGCTCTTGGAGTAGAAGGCCACTAGATGCCACTTCCCATCTTCTGGAGACTATTGTGAGAGAACTGCTCCAGTGGAAAAGTCAGAGCTATCAGCTTCTACTCAGAAGGGGGAGTTGTCATCTGGAAAGAGGAGAATGGGTCCAGATGTCATGGCATGCTTGAGAGTGTCAAAGGCCTCCTGCTTTGAAGGTCCCCAACTCCATGTAACATCCTTTCCAGTGAGGTCAAATAGCAGACAGGATTGCTGCAAGAAGTCCTGGATGAATCTCCAGTAGAAGTTTACAAAACCAAGGAACACCTGTACCTCCTTCTTGTTCTTGGGCTCTGGCTACTCTGCCACACCTGCTACCTTCACTGGGTCTATCTCCATGGCTCCATGCGAGATGATCAGGCCAAGATACTTGATTCAGGTCTGTACAAACTTGCACTTCTCCAGTTTGAGGTAGAGCTGGTGCTGGCAGAGGCATTCCAAGATGAGGCAAGTGATCTGATGGTGCTCCTCCAGTGTTTTGGTGTAGATGAGGATGTTGTCAAAGTATACATACACTATGCCCTCCACAATGAGATCCCAGAAGATGTTGTTCATCATGGTCTGGAAGGTGGCAGGGCTGTTGGTAAGTCCAAAGAACATAACAAGGGGCTCAAACAATTTCTGGTCAGTCCAGAAGGCAGCCTTCCACTTGTCTCCCTCCTGGATATGCACATTGGAGAATTGATACATATTCCAGTAGACAATCTTGATGTTTTGTTGTTATATAAATCCAGTTATCTCTTCAATTATATTTATAAGTCTAGTCAGTGAAAAAAGTGAGGTATAGATTGATGACAATCTTTTGAGGACATAGCTTTATCCACCAGCTTGAAATACCACTCATAGAGCTGACACATGGAATGAAAGAGCCAAAAACACAGTGCATATCAGGAGATCTAGTGAGTGAAGGGCATCATACCAATTCCTTGCTCTCTTCTACCTTCTTTACTTGCTCCTCTCTGTTCTCATTCAGTGTCTTCTCCACTGTGACCTTGCCTTTTACAATTGTTTCCTCCACAGCTTTTGCCACTTCAAATGCCTTAGCCTCAAAAGATTTGAGTCCAGCCTGGGACTAACCCAACATTTCATTGAGTTTCAATCCTGTCACCTCTGGGATCTTGTCTACTGCAGTGGCTGCTCCACAGTTGACCCACTCCTATCTGTTCAGCAATGCATCCTTGAGATGCTTCTATGCCATCTACATATGTGCATTCACAATTATGTGCTCTTCAGCCAGCATTGGGAAGTACATGAGTTTTGTGTCATCTGAGAAAAGAGATGTTTGGAAGAGGCAAAGAGAAAGATGGAAGGGAGAAGTAGGCATTTTGCAAGCATGCAATTTCAGGCTGTACTGTCAATCTCATACATTAAACTGCTTTAAGTAGAGGCCAGGTCATAATATATGTTGGACTCTAGTTACAGGGCCATGTGACTAGTACCATCCAAGACCAAATAATCTGCCCTCCCACCCTTGAATGAGCTTGAGCACTTGTTACCACCCAACCATAGCTTGCTCAGCACTTTCTGCAGTGCACTCTTTTGCTGCTGTCCATGCACATTTGTTCCTGGATTGTGCTTTTAAATCTGGATTAGTGTCTATAAATAGTACATTTTATGGACTCATGTTGGGGCCCAGACCAAAATGATAGTTCGCTATTCTGCATTGCCTGGCATGGATTCTTTGACATTTATTCTGTTTGTTTGCCTTCAAACATTCTGTTCCTGAAATAGCAACTTCTGGCAATATATAGAATAACACACATGGCCTTGTTCTGCTGGACAGCTTTAGTATGTACTATACTCAACTTTATATAGCATATTGACAGTTCACTATTCTGCATTGCCTGGCACAGGTTTTCTGTTTGTTTGCCTTCAAACATTTGGTTCCTAAAATAGCAATTTTCCTAAAATAGCAATTTCCAGAAACATACAGAATAACATATGACACCAAATATGTGGTCCCATTCTGCTGGACAGCTTTGTTTGACACTCAATTTTATATTCAGAAGTGATATACTAATCTTCATCATCAACAATGACTGTTTTTGTGCTGCTGCTAAGTTAGGATGTTCAAGTCAAAGTTAAGGTCAATCCTACAGCAGCAGCTTTACCTGTTCTGGAGGATTTCATAGGTTGGCAGAAATGTATTGAACAGATGAACATACTGTCCTTGTTGATATTGTTTGTTGCAATGGGCATGAACCACTTATTTCTGAATCTAGACTTGAGATGAATGGAATAAGATTGACTCTCTGAAGGCTTATCTATCATGACTATGCTTATTCTGTGCATTCTGAGCAAGCCATTGCTCTTCTGGAGTGTGGTACAGCCATGGTTGGGCCATCAATGAAAGTGGTTAGAGTTAAAGTTATATCAATAGTCAACATCACCAAAATCAGTTTTTCATTTCACAAAAGCTCAGTACCTCATATAGATGTCATATAACCCAGAGCTATCTAGTAAGATAGTATACAGTGCATGTACTGATGTATCTGGAGTATAGTACAACCATTGCCAAGTCATTGATGCAGAGACACTATAAGATGAAAGTGGTTCTAGTCAAAGGTCATGCTTAAATCAATAGTGAACATTGTTGCAATCTGGGGCTTTGTCTCATGAAAACTCAGGACAACATATAACCTATGAATTTTTGTTAGCACAGTTTACAGGGTATGGTCTAATGTATCTGGATACATTGAATTGGTTTATTGCTGCATGAACATCTATACATTTTCAGCAAGAGTTTAGGTTGATATACCACCCAGCTCCATCCAAAGTATTAAGTATTTGATTGCATCAAGGGTCATATAAGTGACATGTGTCACCTGATTGCAAGCTCAATTTTTTTCTGTTCCAAAAAAAACTGGATATGTAAGTCAAAACAATTGATCAGATCAGCTGGGTACTTAACCACAATGTGACCCAGACATATGGCAAAAAGGAAATCTCTCAAAATATGCACACATGTAGTCAAGCCCTCCCAAGCCCTCCTGAATTTGGTAGGCCAACACATTGACCATGCCACTGTGAAATACAAGGAGATCCAGGAGGCCCTTGTCAGTCTAAGAGGTGTATTGAACAAGAGGGGATGGATAAAACAAGTAAATGTCAAAAAATAAATAGACATTTTAACATTGTATAATATGACATTAGTTCATGGAAATACAAGTGAATGTTGAAAACAAAATAGACATTTTACATTAGTTCATGGAAATACATTATGAAAAAGGAATGACAGAGGGTGACGGGTGATTGTTAGGAAAGGGTGCCTAATCTTAATGCCAGTTTTGGATATTGAAGTTTAATTTAGGAAATGAGTCAGGATGAGTGCTTCAGCACAGGCTTGACACCATGTGTCATGGTTGAGTCAAGCATTTGGATGTCATGAGATGTGATGACCACCAGCCATGTGAAGTAACCAAGGAAGGTACCCAGGGGCCCACATGAGATAAGAGTTGAATGATATATTGACCTACACTGTGAGTTACAGTTATACATACATTATGACTTGCCCTGTGGTGAGAGGTGAGTAATACATTACTCTGCCAGTATCTGGTGGGGATTTTGAGCCAAGATGGAATTGCTGATAGTTGCAACACTGATGTAAAGCAACCCAGGAGTAAGAGGTTGTCCATGAATAATCTACAGCTGAGGCACACATACCTTTCCTGGCGGTGTGTGCAGGATGACACTGCTGGCTGCCACCAAAGTAGCAAGAACTGCCTGTCTTGGCTGGAAAGAGAATGTCAAACAAGATTATAGTGCCATAGTTCAAAGAGAATGTCAAACAAGATTATAGTGTCATAGTTTAACACCCCACAAGGACCGGAATGAAGCGGATTTGGGTCATTATTTGCCTTCGATGCCCTAGCACAACACACCACACTTTTTAAGGGGTCAAAAATATATTGTAAATTGTTTCAATTAGTGTCCGGTGCATATTGAATAATATATAGACATGTGGTATGTGATATATGATAATTTAGCGACAGAATCAGTATGTTCCAGGTGTCAAGAACAGACCAAAATAATTAAGTGTTGATCAGTTGACCGGGTTGATCAAGGCAAACCTCACTCAGGGAAGTGCCCGCAGTCATCCCCGTCTGATATCCATCAAGATGATTGGACAATCATCTTATTCGAGCACTCGCTTGCATCATCCATCTCCAGGTGAAATGCTGTGGTCATCTTCACCTCGAAACGCCTTCAGCATATCGTTCTTCTAGCTCCTTCTCAGCCTGACTGATGTCCCAAGCCCATTCAGTCCATAAGGGTGAGTTTGGGTTTTCAGCATAGCAATCATGGCACTTCATGTAGTATGCGGTTGCTACAGGTCCATAATTGAGGAGCAAGCTGCAGCCATGGTCAACCGTCAGTCATCCAATTTATATTCAAACATGCAACCCACAACTCTGAGAGTGTCTCGCCAATAGTATCAAGGTCGTCCTCAGGCGAGCAGTCCTTGCAGAATGCCTGGAGACATGACCGACATCTGTGTGATCAGACAATGAAATCACTTGATGATAGTGTTGACTCCGAACCCGTACCTAAGATGCATCCCACCACAGTCCGCAGTAGACCTGTAGCAGCTAGCACAGGCATGTTGGCTACAATACACTTGATATCGGAGATCAGCATTGGTAAGTTCATGACAGTTTGGGTGGAAGACTACCGATGATAAGATGAGCGACTTAAACGCATATCACAACAATCAGATAAGAGACTTACCACGAGGACATCCCGCACACAACACCAGTTCTCCACCATCACGACAATGGATACACGATTCTTCCGACTCGAATTTTTTCTTTGTTTTCTTGACCGGTTTCGGGGCTGGAGGTGCGATCTGTAAAGATTCATCAGCATACGGTGTAACTCAAATCTAACTCAAATCAAAGTGAAACACATACTGTCTCCGTAACAGATGAAGCAATGAAAGTCATCCCACCAATCTTGATTGTTCTGTCTTCCCTAGCCCTCTTCCCAAGATTGCGCCACGCAGCCGCGATAACCGCATTGGTCTGAGACTTCCTTACCACTTTTGCTTAAAAAAGACGTGACTGAACTTGTGCCACCCCACTTATTAACCTCCTTTCCTCCTCTTCAGCAGCCAACAGAAGCTGCTGATTATCCGCATTCACCTTATCAACTTTAAGACCACTCTTGATCTTCACATCACGCTTTTTTTCTAAGCTCTGTGAGTGTTTGATGATATCGGCCATACTTGCTTCCAAGGATCGCGACAGATTCATCCCACTGTCAGAATGTGACAGGACACTGCTACCTCTACGGAGAATATCCATAAGTTCACTTGAGCATAAGGAAGTGTTCTCCAATGAGCTGGTATTGTCGGATCCAATGATCTTGTACGACAGGAAAAGCTTGCGTTGGATGCGGTCAAGCATTTGGTCCTCGACGCTACCTTGGCAAACAAGACTATACACCTAAAGATATGAGCTTTCAAAAGGCTGCTATCGTCTCAAAGATGCAAGCTCAACCTTGACGGCCTTCTTTTGGCCGATACGATGAGCTTCTGCAATGGCTTGCAGATCGTTCTGTGGATTCCAGCCTGAGTCACACATAATTACGGTCGTAGCCTTGGACAAATTGATGCCTGATATCAGAGTGAGTTTGTGAACATACATCTTGATAGTCAATATACCCAAGGCCCCCGGCTTTTGTGGAAATCAGGAACACTTTGTAGGCTTTGTAACGAGTTCAGTACAATAGGATGTTTATTATGGGATGCTGTTCATACGAGACTTTTCTTGCTGGAACTGTGTTGCAATAGTCACCAATATGGGATGACCCAGACCTCAATGAGACCACAATACCAATTCAATATCAAGAGAACAATGTGGCCCGGACGTTCAGCCATCCAAACGAGCGAAAGGAATTGTACGCAAAACCATGAAATCCTCTAGGATGTCGAGCATTCTAGATGGCGAGTTAGAAATTGATCTTCTCTTGTCAAAAAATATTCTCACCCTGTCCATTGCTAACACAGTGTGAACAATGGTTGAACTAGAAGAAAGGCTTGCTTACCGAAAATATGAGAACGCGTTCGCCCGTCGGAAGAAGCTCGGCAAGTAGCTTGTCGATGGCAAGCAACTTTGAAGAGGTGGACACAATGTGCTCCGCAATACCATACGGTGCTGGCTCACCGTCTCGGAGGAGATATGGGCTGAGCTTAATCAGATGTCAAGCCAGCCTTCAACACCTTGGGCACTTCGACTCACTGATCACAAACTTGATGAAGCTGGATGAGAAAGTTCATCATCTGTTTATACTCTGCGAACCAGTTAGGTCCTCATAACAGCCACTGTAGCATAAACATGACTTACTAGCACCCTCAATCTTTTCAGTTTCTATCTTATTTTCCACCTGCCCTAACACTTCCTCTGGACCCTGCTTAGCCATCTCATGTTCCAACTTGATAGTTTCACCCCTTTCAGCAAAAACTTTACGAATATCCGTGGCTGGCAATCTTGTCAGGAGTTTGTACGTCCACCATTGTTGCGTTTCGGTCAGAAGAATGAAAACCGTGAGCTCCTCTCTGGGGGGAACGTCATCTCCAGTGACAATAGCTTTAGTGCGGCTGAGCATGATTGTGGATATGAGTTTTTTCGCGGCGTTCAGGAAAGGAATAGTGTAAGAACCACGTTGCATATCAAATGAGTCATTGAAACGTGATCGGGTAACTTGCGTGAAGACTGTCGGGAGGAGCCAGTGTAGCAATGCCCATAGTTCGCGCAGATTATTTTGTACCGGTGTTCCTGTCAGAACTAGAAGAGTGTTAGTAACGAATCATGTAACTTAGAAGTGGTTGCTCACGAAGTCTGCACAAGCTACCTAACCCATGAACCTTCTGCGAAAGAAATGCATCTGAATTTTTGATCTTGTGACCCTCGTCAAGGACGCAGTATGTCCAGTGGTTGCTCTTGAACCACTGGTCCTCGGCGACGTAGGGCTCGTAAGTTGTGAGCATGATATCAAAATTACAGTCTCTACGCATAGTGTGCTTCAGGCGTTCCTGCTCATTGATTGGGCCATGAAAGCGGATCACACGCATGGAAGGGATCCATCGGGCAGCTTCCTATAGTGTAGTATATTAATATTCTCACAGATTCGAAGAAAGGCAATACATACTGGTTCCCAGGATGAAAGAACCAACAACAGGCATATGACGAGATGAGGATCATGAGGGCCTAGAGGGTTAGTAAGGTGAAGATGAAAGGTCAAAATCTCCGGGGAGTTCATACCAGGATATTCTACTTGATATATGCAAACAATGATAATGTCTTAGTGTAGAAATTTAGCATTTGATGGAGGTTCATGTCTAATGACAGACCTGAAGAGTCTTTCCCAATCCTATCCTTCACCAGAATGAGCTCCCGACAGGCGAAGAGGAGGAATGGAACGTACTCATCTCCGAGGATACAGTTCATCCCTTACCCATACTGCCAGCAAAGTCAATTTCTCGATTGAAATAGCGTACCATTTTGATACATAGATGCTAAGAACAAAAGCCTCTCGAGCTACGTAGAGAAAATTAGGCGGGCATGCCTCCACACATGGCCAATGACAAAAATTGCCACCTAATAATCTTTCATCTCTCCACCTTTAATGAGCTTCGGTTGTAGACAAGGCAATGCATTGGCTTGAAAGAAACCGCGTCTCTGCAGGTCCGGTCCATCTCCTTCTGCAAAAAGTCAGACGTGGATAATATCCGTCTACACGTTGACTGAGTCGGTGCCGCCACCGGATACGACTGACGCGGTCCAAGCGCACGCTGCTGTGGGCGGCCAGTTTCTCCAGAAAGCGTCCCTACTGAGGGGGCTGACGAGTTGAGAACAGCAGAAGTAGCGGATAGTGAATCCAGCTCATCATGGTCCATATCGTCACCCATGATGTTCGTGAAATGATATCAGGAGTTGTCACGAATTTAGTACACGAAGGCTGAGGCTCATGTCACGTACGGCCAGACTTTAAATTAGTCCTGTGATCGATCCCTGTTTCCGCGAAAATCATAAAACTCTTCTTCCAAACCATCTACGAGTTTACACACAATACAGTAGCCCGTCTGATTGTCTTTCGCTATTCCACAAGGAGACTGTTGAGGATCTATCTTATGTGATGATTTCGCCTCTCCTCGAGAACGCGCGTCTTACACACAGGGTGAATCTTCATTGGTGTATGTCGTGTCATTTGTGCAAGTTGGGAAATGGGCACCAGGTGGGAAAAATAGTGCTCGAAATACGCAAGTTCATCGCTCTTATAATTAGCTGCACACAACGAACATGTCTGGGCTGCTGAAAGGAGTTTTTGGCGGCTTCTCAGTCACGGTAGCGATAGAATTCCGGTCACAAGCTGCTTGTTCAGATGCGCATGCGAGCGCTTATTGCTAGTCTCTCAATCATAACTCGACACAATCTCTTTATACTACTCTTACTGACCATCTGTCGATCTGCTGACCCTGGGATCGGTCAAACGTGCAATGAAAGTCCCAATTCTCACATTTGCTTCCATTTTAATGAAGTTAGCGTACAATGCCTTGTGCTCCGAACCCAGAAGTCGACGACAATTCCATGACTTCTTCTATTGAACAGCATGTCTAAGAATTGTCTTTAGAACTTCGAACGTTCTTCCTTCCATATGGTTAATATAGTGTGTCTTCATCTGGACTTGATAATGCGATTCACAGCCCTGTTGTCCTTCACTTCCACCGCCTTGGCCATCCTTATAGGTACCATCTGTACAAGACATACTTGAATTTGGTTGTTGACCAGAATGTTGAGGTATCGCCTGCATCCTCCGTAGTTCAGGGCGCAGTTTTCAACCGATTTGTTTCTATCTGGCTTGAAAACACCGATTATGCAAAAGCCGCCGCTAACAGTATGTTGCATATATACTTGTATGATGACGATCAAAAACCCATAAACGTTTATTTAGCCGATCTTGAAACTCTTGCTGCAAAAGGGCTCACCCTCACCAACTATTATGTACTAACCCATCCTTCTGAACCTAAATATGTCGCGGTCCGTCACTTATCTTCACAGGAGAAATTGACCTCAAATCAGTGATAGTCTGCTGGTGATGACTACTTTGGATTCAACAGTGACCACACCATCAGCTTTCCTCCAAATGTTTCGACCATCGTCGATCTCCTCACGAAGAGATTCAAGATACCAAGAGATTCAAATGAGGTTCCAGACATCCGAGATATTTATGACTATCACAATTTACAAAAGTATGTCAACTATTGAGGAGTAATTGTAGCTAGATATTTTGTGGGTAAAAAATAGAAATAATTGTTATCTGCACCTCGTATAGAACCCTTTCGACGTGGACTTACGCCACATTGAATTTTCCCAGGTGAGATGACAACAAACTCTTTTCCAATGTGTTCACCATTCAAGACGACAACGAGTAATCCTTTGGTTGATGGCTGGACAGGGTGGACATATTGATGTGGGATTTCCAGCTTATCATGGATGCCGAAGACAATTGTTGCCAGACTGTTGCTTGTTCCATGGCAGAGGCCAGATCGACCCTCGTAAATTCCATTCTTCCACCCCATCTCATTCAAGATCGGCCGAGTACCTTTGATTTCCACACTAATCCTCTTGTTTTGCAAGAATGGTAGGTGAAGCCAGGAATTTGAGAGCCTGTTTCCAGCAGATGTGGCAAATTTTGTCATTGAAGATGGCAGTGGGACAGATGGAAGCAGAGGACGTGAAGAGGGTGGAATATCAGGTCCTGTGAAACCTGACATAGACGGAAGAGGATGTGCTTCAGGAGGATGAAAATTGAGATTGGTCCTATAATGGTGTTCAAGCGAATTCTACAGATTTCAGGATGGTATCATACAGATATGCCAGATTTGAAAGGTGGATTCTCTCGACTTTTTGACTCCGAGCTTCAATTTCTACATCAACAAAGTCTGTCAGGTCTGCATACTTACTTTTGCCTTCGTAACCCTTCAGGATATGGCTGCTAATCACTTTTAAATGTCGACCTATGAGTCGATCATTGCGTCCTTTCCACAGAGGTTCGAGCCGATTCTGAGGAGGAAGCCTAGGATTCAAGGTATGTGGAAACTTGGAAAATTTGATGAAGTGAGATGGAACTTGGATCTAGCAATATATTATAGCACTAGATAGAATATCAAGGAACCAACTCACCTCCTCCAATTTATCGCAATCAAATACTGATACAATTCCCCTATTCACTGCAAGAACCCATCCTCGTGAATTTCGTTGAGAGCCTGCATCTACTATGACTTCGTCACCAAGCTTGAAATTCCGTCTCAACTGGACCCTTAAAAGAGTTATCAATGGGCCCGAAGGTTCAAGATATACTGAAGCGAAATCCCCAGTCAAGCTCGAGATAACCCCTTCAGAATTTCGTGCATCGCCCTCGATAATGGCAACTGAATCGCCCACTTGAAGTGTTTTATTGGATATCATGGCAAGCGTTCAATCAGTTGTGAACCTAGCAGTCGACATCTCAGAATCGTGAGCCAGAAATACTGGTAAGGAATAGAGGCAAGTGTCGTTGTAGTTTGTGTCAGGTCTCAGTCTGCGATGCTCCTAAATGTCGAACACATCACACATCTGGACATCTTATCTTATCTATTCACACGACGTCTCTCGACACTCTGTATCATTCAGCCCTCCACGCCAACCCCACTCGCGATCAGATTTTATGCAATGTCGTTTGCTTTCCCGAGTTCTCTGACATCCAAGTACATTCACTGATGATGCCATCACCAAATAATGAGACTTCGGGATCTCTCTTAGAATTTGTGGTCGAAATGCTCCTCGTTCATCCAGTGAATCGGTGTGGTCGATCACCTCATCAAGTCCCTCCCTCGCGATACTCATATCCAATCATGTAGGACCTGGTCTCGGCTTACTTCGAAGTGTGGAACTAGTACTTCCTCGTGGTCAAGTGTCGATATTCGACCTGAGTACGGCCGCTATACAGTCACATCCCCAGCCTCCGCCAAAACAAGAACCTATTGCTATTATCAGGATGGCCGTGAATATGCCTGGTGCTCCGAACCTTTCCAACAGTTCTTGAGCATGGCATCAATACGGTCTTTCCGGTAAGCGCTTCCTTTCTTCTTGAGTAGCTCTTTTCTGAGGTGATTTTGGAGATTCCTGAGTGTCGGTTCAGACTCTCGGACTACCAAAAAGGAAGAACTCTCAACGACGTATGAAAGCGCGTACTGGTAATTTCAGGTGCCGATGATAAGTAAGTTGGCGCCTGAGCGTTCATATTATGCTGAATTTCTCTTCAGATTTTCCAAGATTAGTCCTCACGAGGCGAAAAGCATGGATTCTCAGCATCGTATTCCACTAAACACTGCATACGAGGCGCTCGAAGACTCGGAATACGTTCCTGCTGATATTGAACTTGATATCTTTCCTGGTGCTTTACCGCAAGAACCTGACTTGGGGCTACTCTCATCAATGCTGGAATATCTGTTCCAGGTGCTCCTGTACTTACTCGATCTGCTGATTGTTCCGAATGTCCTCCGTTTCCTCTTCAGCAAGGCCATGATTTAGACCCGAGCCCTCCGACCAGCCATGGGACTCTTGCCATTGAATCAACTCCAATATGAACAACCTGAAGTCTACGATACGGAGTGATCCTTGCACTCGACCCAGGCCCTTGTTACTAGAACTAGAACTGATACATTTTCATGGCCTCACACCATTTTGGAGCGGCTGCGTTATCGTCGCCGTCAAGACTTGTAGATCCTTCGACTTTGAATTTCTGTATCATGTCGAAGATGCCCAGAACTCCGTTTCATGTTGCGTCTGGTTCTTCTCTTGCCGCCCCGTTTTGATATCAACCTCTGGGTAGACGTACTCACGGCCTAATCACTTTAAGTCCCCCTCATTTCACTGAATACGATCATTTAGAGCAATTTGTTGCTTCGCGAGCACGTAATCAAACCTCTGAGGATATACTTACTGAATCGCTCATATCCTCCTTCCTCTCTTCAGATGGAGCGATGTCCTTTCTCGTCTTCCAGTCCTTTGTGTGACAAACACTCCAAGTATAGCGATTTAATCTCAAAGACCTTCACAAGATCGCGTGCGCCGTCGTTGGAAGGGACACCTCCGATAAGGAGGCGAAGGTATAGCGATTACACCTTTGCAACCGGATAGAATACCTGTTAACGGTCCACAAAAAGGCAGGATCAGATTCTTGTAGTGGGATTTCAACTCACTGATTCTCTCTACAGTCGTTACTCCTCATGAATCAGGAGACCGTATTGACGATTGTGCATATAACATGAAGTCAGAAGACTACACTACATCCTACGCCAACAGGTGACAGTTTTGTACCATCACACCCCTCATTTTGCAATTGATCACTTTTCCCAATTACAGAGTCTGCATCTGGTCTCCCTTCAAATCCTGACTCTATCGTGTATTTTCTTGACATTAATCACAGGCGCCTTCATTCACCTTTTCCGGAGCCCAAGATAACCCGAGTACGACTGCCCGATCAAGGATGCATACGACTTTTGTCTCCAGATCCTGACGAAAATCGGAGCACACTCCCCGCCAGAAAGAAAGTGAAGACGCAGTTCCTTTTATCGACCGTTTTCCTTGTAAATGATCTCATACACTCTAACAGAATCCCGACATCTGTTATCACAACCAGAAAATTCCGCCTACCCAAGCTAAGCCTTGGAAATTCCAAGACTACAGGTTCATCACAGGTTTAAAAAACAGTAATGGACACTCTTTCTGCTCGTCGTGTCATTACGTTCCCTCCTCTGCCATTGAAATCAGCTTCAGCACGCTTGTCGCATCAAGTGTTTTTCAACAGATTTCACCAGCTATTCATGCATGTAAATAACACCTCCTTATGTGAATTTACTAGTACATGGTCTTTCCAACGCCTGAAATGCTCGGTATTGCACTGTCAGTTTCTCAAAATGTTTGCCTCGAATCGGCAAAGTTAGTACTTGGACTTTACAAAGGTTCTCCCTCAAATCTGCGAGTTTGTGAACAAGTTGTTGCAGGAGCTTGCCGGGGCCTGTAGTGCCAGTACTCAATGAATGGCAATCGCACTGCACTCCTCCTTATGTACATAGAATCGAACAGGGCCGAAGGGCTACAGACTAAAACCTCAACATCAAGGGCTACTGCCACACAAAAAATTAAACCAAAACTAAACATCGCCATCCAAACTGTCGAGCTCCTGAGTCATAATGTATATATACAAACTTCTCAACTGAGCACATACAACTGAATTCAGTCAAGATGAATATAGTTACATATAGTACAAAAGCCAAACTGAACGGGATCGGGGTTGGATAGGGATGTAGGATCGGAGTAGGTAGATAACAAACAATTATATCAACAAGCTATGAATATTGTACAAAAGCCAAACTGAACGGGATCGGGGTTGGATAGGGATGTAGGATCGGAGTAGGTAGATAACAAACAATTATATCAACAAGCTATGAATATTGTACAAAAGCCAAACGGAACGGGATCGGGGGTTAGATAGGGATGTAGGATCGGAGTAGATAGATACAATATATCAACAAGATACTAAGGCCAAAAAGGATCAAGAAAGTGAACGCACACATGAAGAGCAACTCTCCAAACCGACCAACACCGAGAATGAGGATCGAGCTAGGGGAAGCAATCGATGATTGAAACAATAAATGCGTGTATCGGTTCCTAGCTGTCGTGAAGGAAGAAAAGTCGATCAATCAACCAGCATCAGCAAGGGTTACTTGAGTCAAAAAGCCAGCGGACGGCCCGACTTTTTCCAGATTCGGAGGCGGACTAGGTGATTGTGGTAGTGGTGGGAGTGAGTAGGGAGTGCAGAGAGCCGGGCGGGCAAGACAAAGGCAATGAGCGTGGGGCGGGTGTTGGTTAGAGTTTTCGAGTTTGCGCTGGGGGGTGATGGATGGGCGGGGGGAAAGAGGTTATATGGCAGATCTACATTCTTTAAAATGAACCTTCACACGAAAAGTGATTAGATTTGACAACTTGCGGAATGATGAGAAGCGACAACAGCAGCAGTTTTTGATGGCCTCACCTCACTCGGCATGGTCGCCCTCGGTCTTTAACTGGTTCACTGGTGACCGGAGCCTCAATCGGAGTGGGAGCCGGACTAGCCTCAGCCTTCTTCGCCGCCTTTCCCTCTATACCACTCCTCTTCTTCTCAACGGGCAGCGCCAGGGACGACACCCACCGCAGGGGCGGCAGCGGTGGCATCGGTCTCGCGCTGCTCATTGGGGACCGGGGCAGGGGGCGGGGGCTGGAAGGGCCCTGGATACAGGAACGGGTAGCCGTAGGGTGGCACAAAGTACGCAAGGTCGTGTGGAGGTGGGGGTGCGGCAGTGTGGGACGGGTGTGCGTCTTGGGTGGGAGGGCAGGGGATGAAGTGCGGGGGCGGGAAGTACATGGGGTAGAAGCCAGGGGGCGGGGCGGGGCCAAGGGGGGCGGGGGGCGGGGCGGGGCCTGGGAGCAGTTCTGCGTCAGGGATGTGCTCGGTGGCGAGGAGCTTTTCCCTGCGTTTGTAGGGCCCGCGCTTGATGCCCTTTTTGCGCTCCTTGCGCTGGGTGTCGACGCAAGTTTCTTCGATCTTGTAGCGGACGCAGCGCTGGCACGGCCGCCTTTCGTCGCAGCGCTTGCACGCGTGAGCGCAGTTGATGTACTGGCAGCAGTCAGCAACGACACACGAGACAAGACCCCACGCATAGCTATTTTCAACTGCTTGCGCTTTGGCCGCAACGCCGGCAGATGATCATAATAGACCGTGCGCATATACCCCGCCTGCCCAGTCCCCGCGCCGTCACTGGCCTCCTGCGCGGCCGGGAACGGCGGGCATGGATAAACGCCCTGCGGTGGCGGCGGCGGGTAGCCCATGAAGGTCGGCAGGAAGGGCAGGTCCGCAGCATTGGGCGGCCCAGACGCCATTGCTCAGCCTGCACCATCGTCGTTCGTTACAAATCAAGTAGTCAGTAAAACAAATGCTCACTCTGATCGTCCGCGCATTCTGGGGATTCTAACGCGGAAAGTGCTGAGTTTTGGAGTTTTGAAATCCTGACATAATTGCCTCCAATGTTCGTGCTCACACCTCTTTATGGGTGACAAGGGTCGCCGACCATTGTCAGAACCATCTTCTGAGTGGTTTTATTATCGTAGTACCATCCTGTAAGAATGTCCTATAAAGTGATGAGAAGTGTAGTGATAAAAATGTTCAGTAAAGGGATGATAGAAGAGAAAAAGAAAAAAAAATCAAGAAGGAAAGGGAGACAAGAAAAGTCAAAAGGGGCTTCTGTGTCCTTGTGTTATTCTTTGTCCACAGAGAGAGACAATGCAAAAGAGAAAAAAAAATGTAAGTGTGGAGTCATAAGCTTCTATGTGCAAACATCAATGTGTGGATCAATGAAGGATGATGTCTGACATAGCATTGCCAAGTATTGGATTTACAACAGCCCGCAGCTTGAATCATATGTGGTGCCCACTGCAACTGAGCTAGGAAGGTGGCACCACCAGCCCTCATTGATTGCCCAGCCATGGACTTGGGAAAGAATATATGAAGGCAGTTGATGAACCAGCTGCATGTGGGTACATTGCCTGACTGTTTGAGCCATAGTTCTCATGGCATGGGGAACTTTGAATTCATAAATTGAGTCCAAGGGTCTGTGTAGTGATTTTCTTCCACATGAGGACATGGTTACCCTTGAAGAATGGGTCAGCTTTGTGAACTGGTAATAAGAATTGGAAAGAGTTATTTGTAAGGAGAACTGTGACAAATTTAGTAATTTTCCTGTCATCTAGGAAATTGTCATTGTCTGGATTTCATGGAGCCAAAGTAGGGCATAGAAAGCATTGCTACAAATAGTCCGTCATTGTGCAACTGAGAATTCTGTTAGTACTCAATCACAAGTGACAAAGCATCTTATGAGAGAGCTTCCTTTCAGTTTGGGGCTACCCCACAAAGCCTGAGCAATCCTGCCCCATAGTATCTCTTATGATTAAAGCTGGATGTTCCTTGAAAATATTGGGAAAGTAAGGTTCAAATTGAGAGCAGATGCTGGATATGTGCCAACACTGGAGAGGCAAATGTGGGGAGCCATATACATTATGAATAGTGAGAGGGTTTTGGAGGAGGGTTCAACAGGTAAGTCATGGATGCATACAAAGTTTAATAAATAAGAGTTCAAAGCTGAGCTGGAATTTTTGAAGGTCCCATCAGCTACAACAGCACCTAGAAATATCAAGCATTTCCTGTAGAGTTGCTCCTTTGTCCAGACTTCCCAAATGGGTCATCTGGACAGTATATCAAACAGTATCATTTTTCTGTTGCCCCAAACAGTTCCTGAGGGTGTTCAAAAGGGTTTATACCTAGTCCAGGTACATGTTCAACAGCAGGAAAGAAGTTTCCCCTCAATAGCAGGTTGGCAACTTCATTCTGCTTGCCAGGGATGTGTGGAACCTTGAGCTGGTGTTCTTGATTGATCAATGTAAGGGGACTGGTCCTTAGACCATCTCACCCTTGCCTAGCTTAGTCTGTTGAGCTTGGTACCTATATATAGCCAACCTCCCAACTGCCTGGCCCCTTCTTACTCTCTCACCATCTTGACTCCCAGGATTAATGGGTATATCAAACCTGGCACATGGTATATTATTGTTGATCATTGATTCTTCTACTACCAGGCACAATTAGTCAATAGTTCATAGTCATCAGTCTTCACTTTGTCATATTAGTTATAGTCAGTGGGCTACAACTTAGTCATAGATACTTAGTCATCTAGTAGCCTTGTAGTATATAGGTGGACCTGGGCATAGGATATCCCCAGTCCAGACAATAGCATTGCTTTTGGGTTTATTCACTAGCATAACTGTAAGCTCAGCCAGTGCAGCCCCTCATCTCACCTCACCCTCTGCCTCACCCTCTGCCTCTGCCTCTCATTGGTTGCCTGCCACCTGCCTGCCATGCCTCTGGCTGGCTGGCTTGCTTCTTGCTTCTTGACCAGATGGTCAGGATGTGAGTGGTGGGCTTGGCTGGGACTAACCATGGCCTATATCCCCTTACAATCAAGACATCTGCAACTGCCTTTAGGAGGGGATTATAGAGTGGGTGTCAGGGGATGTCTCACTTGTCTCCCCTTCTCCTTCTCCAGTTCTTGTCAGATTTGCTCCATTATAGTTTTCCTTTATTCTCCTTCCTTTTCCCTATCTATTGGTCCTAGTTTCAGCCCTCAGGCTGCACTGGTTTTCTGTCAATAATTCAGGCCAGTGTGGCTTCTTTGACACTGCCACTGGCTTATGTAACTGCTAACCAATTGCTGACACATCACTTGTGTCTTTTTTCTCTGTCATACTGTACAGTTGTTTCTCACACTCCTGAAGCCTCTGAAGCATCACACCTGGCCTAGGGAATTCCCAGACTTGTTCTCTTTGGATTTCCCTTTGCCATGTGAGTAGTTATCTCAGTAGACACTGTACAGTACTGAATAGACTTTGGATTTCCCTTTGCCAGCTATGTAATTGAGCCACAGCCTCCAGAGGTCACCCTTACAGCAGAACAAGTCTCTAGATTTGGTCTGGGAGCCCCCTTATCCATTACCTGAGCTTCTCCTTGGTTCCCCAAAAGGTCTCTCCCCCACCAGTGTCTTAGTGCCCCTGTGCCCTTCCTATGACCCAGCCAACCCCTCCAGCACCTCCCCCTGATGCTTCAAGCCCCCAGGACAATGCCTGGAGTTGTTCTCTGTCCATAGAGACACAGGTTCAACTTACCCAAGCCTCCCTTACTTCCCACATGGCTAAACTCACTGAACTCTGTCAAACTACTGAAGCAGTGTCCCTTTCTCTACAAGCCCTTCTGAAATGTCTCCCCCTTGCTCCTACCACTCCTTTGATGCCCCCAGCAGATGCAGAATGGTTTGTGTCTGCACCTAGCTTAGGATTTTTGGCTCCAGCTGCTGCAGAATGGTCTGTGTCTGAATTTGGCTTAAACCTTTCAGCTCCTTGTTCCAAACTCCCTCATTCTGCACTCCCTAATGTATATGATGGAGATCATAAGGCTGGAGAACATTTCCTCCAGTCCTGCATCACCTATATCCAGCTGAGCAGTGAAGCCCTTACCTCAGATGCCTTGAAAATTGCCTGGGTCCTTTCCTACATGAAGGCTGGTCAAGCCTCAACTTATGCACTGCATATCTTTGGACACCCAGGACGAGTGGAGAGTTTCTCTAGCTGGACAGAGTTTGAGAAGGAGTTCCAAGCTTTCCCATTGACCTCACCAAAGCTGCAGCTCTTTCCCTTCAAGACCAAACTCAGTATGGTCAAGGAAAGCAGTCACTTGATGAGTACATTGACTCCTTTTATGCCTTAGTTGAACAGGCTGGATATCTGGACAGTCTACAACTCTGCCTAACCTTTTGTGATGGACTCCACCCCTCTCTCAGGGATTGTATCAACAGCATTGCAGAGGAGTGCCCAGATGATGAGCATGTCAATACCTGGTACAAGGTGGCACACAAGTAGTGGCAGCTCATGGAACTGCAATGTGAGTTGCAGCAGATGCAACCCTCAACCTTCCCTTTTTCTTGTGGAGAGTTCACCCCCTGAGCTCCCTTCTCTGCACCTGCATTAGCATCCTCATGACTAGGTGCAGCTCCTTCCTTCATGCCTCATGTTGCTCTTCTGCACTCCCTACCCCAAGGAGTCCCAATGGATGTTGATGCTTCCCAAAAGCAGTCCACTACCCCTTTGCTGTGTCAACACTGTGGGAAGGCAGGTCATTTTGCCTGTTACTATCCTCAAGGGCTAGAAGTTCACTACTTGTCAGCATTAGAGCAAGAAGAGCTGCTCATCCAACTTCTTGCAGCCTAGAATGCCACAGGAACCCCCTCTCTAGATGCACCTATAGCTGTCCATTCTGAGGAAGTGGCTAATGTATTAGAGGAGGTTCCTACAGAGTCTGAGGATTTTTAAAAGGGCAATAGATGACTAGTATGCCCCCATTGCCTAGTACTAATTGTTTTGCTCCCCTGTCCATAGAATCAAATATATCTGTTGCCATTGTTGATACTATGCCTAAAATGATAAGCCCCTCCTCAGACATACAAACTCTCCCTCCAGCTAAAGTCTCAGCTGGAAACACACTCCCTAGTCCATGCCTTTGGATCCCTATATGGGAATGCCACCTCCCCAATCATTATGTTGTTGCTTCCACCCCTTCTACTAACTCCCTGAAGCTACAGGTGGAAATTGAGATGATGGACACCCAGCAGATCCAAAGTGTGGTTGCCCTTCTTGACAGTGGTGCAATAGGCCTCTTCCTTGACACTGACTACATGCAACAACACAGCCTGACCACTCACCCCTTTTCTCATCCTATCCCTGTATACAATGTTGATGGTACACTCAATGAAGCTGGCTCTATTTGCTCCATGGTGGACCTGGTCCTCCACTACCAAGACTACTCAGAGCAAGCTGCTTTTGCCATCACTAGTTTGGGAAAGCAAGATATGATCTTGGGGTTTACCTGGCTACATGAACACAATCCAGAGATTGACTAGACTAAGGGTGAGGTGAAGATGAGTTGTTGCCCATGTCGCTGCATTACCTGTGCAGAAGAAGCCTGTAAAGAGCAGAGAGCCAAAGTTTGTGAGCATGCTGCTGTGCATGCCTGTTGCACTGGGCATCTCCCTTATGCTGATCTTGACCTCCTGAGTCCCCCCCCCTTTGGCATTCCCTCATAGAGAGGCCCTCTATGAGGATGTCTGAGGTGTTGGGTGTGAATCTCCAGAGGAAGAGGAAGGTGAAGGAGAATGGACCCATACTTCAGATGTAGAGTCCTCAGATGAGACTATAGAGGTGGGTGATTGGATCTATGCTACAACCCTCTGCCCCCCTCCTACAGTGGCAGGGATTTGGGCCAGTCAGATGACTTCTCAGCATCTGGCTAAGGCATTTGTGGCAAACTCACAGCCCAAGCCTTTCTATAGCACTGTTCCCAATCACCTCCATAACTTTGAGGATGTATTCTCCAAGGCCTCCTTTAATTCACTTCTAGAGTGCAAGCAGTGGGATCATGCAATTGAGCTGATACCAGATGTGAGGCCCTCCAGCTGCAAGGTCTATTCACTTGTGCCCCATGAACAGGATGAGCTGGATGCTCTTCTGCAGGAGAATCTTAGCTCAGAACAAATATGACCCTCCAAGTCTCCAATGGCCTCCCCAGTCTTCTTTATTAAGAAGAAGGATGGGTCTCTTTGTTTGGTTCAGGATTATTGTGTCTTGATTGTGATGACAGTGAAGAACCACTATCCTTTGCCACTCATCTCAGAACTTGTCAACAACCTTCAAGGTGCATGCTATTTCACAAAGTTGGATGTCCACTGGGGCTATAACAATGTACACATCAAAGAAAGGGATGAGTGGAAGGCAGCATTCTGAACTCATTGTGGACTTTTTGAACCTCTGGTAATGTTCTTTGGTCTCACCAATAGTCCAGCCACCTTCCAGACTATGATGAATGACATTTTCCATGATCTGATTGTGGAAGGTGTTGTCTGCATGTATCTTGACAATATCCTCATCTACACAAGAACTCTGGAGGAGCATTGCCAGGTCACACACATAGTCTTGGAACACCTCCACTAACACCAGCTCTATTTAAAGCCTGAGAAGTGTGAATTTGAACAGACTAAAGTGGAGTACCTGAGTTTAATCATTTCACATGGAATGGCTGAGATGGACCCCATTAAAGTGGCAAGTGTAGCAGAGTGGCCTGAGCGAAGGAACAAGAAGGAAGTTCAGGCCTTTCTTGGGTTTGTCAATTTCTATTAGAGGTTCATACAGGATTTGTCCCACCATGCACAACCCCTCTTTGACCTCACAGTTAAGGATACTGCATGGCGGTGGGAGCCCCCACAGCAAGCTGCCTTTGATGCCCTCAAGCAATCTGTGACCTCAAAGCCAGTCCTCCTGTTCCCCAATGATGACTCTCCATTCTGTGTGGAAGCAGATAGCTCAGACTTTGCTACAGGGGCAGTCCTCTCCCAGCAGTCAAAAGAGGATGGCAAATGGCATCCAGTAGCCTTCTATTCCAAGAGCCTTAATACAGTAGAACAGAACTATGAGATCCATGACAAGGAGATGCTGGCAATTGTTTGGTCCTTTGAAAAATGGTGGCATTTCCTTGAGGGTGCAGGGCACAAGTTTAAAGTCTGGACAGACTATAAGAACCTGGAGTACTTCTGTTCCACTAAGAATCTCAATCAATGTCAAGCTCAATAGTCTCTGTATCTGGCCAACTTTAACTTCTCATTGCACTACAAACCAGGATGGAGCATGAGCAAACCAGATGCACTGTCCAGGTGGGCTGACCATGGCACTGGAGCAGGAGATAATGACAACATTGTCCTCCTCAAGCCAAAGCTCTTTGCCATCTGTGCTGTAGTACTGGGTTAGAGTAATACTGATAGTTCTGGGGCTTTCTTGAAGACTGAGGCAGTCTACTCCAATTCCACACTGATGTCTTGATAAATGCTTGAAGTTGAAGGGGTTTACTTCCAAAATATTTCTATTCTGAATGCAGAGGGGTCTCAACAAACTCCAGCCTAAGTGATTCACTCCCTGGGAACCACCTAGCCTTTGCCTATTAATTGCCTGTCTATTTGCTACTCTACTTGGGCTATTTATACCTCTTTCTACAGTGCACAGACCACCCCCTAATGTGACTTTTGGTTCCATAGTTTCCAGCCCCTTATTCATAACTGTTACTCTAATTCCCCCTTTTGGCATGCCTGTTTCAGTGCCACAGGCCAGTTCCTGGTTCCATCATTCCTTCTTTGCATTCTCAGCTTCCATTTGCCCCATTTATCTCTCCCTCCTTTGTATTTCTTCCATTCATATTCTTCTCCATTCAGTTTCTTCCCTTCTTCTTCCTTTATTTATTTCATATTCTTCCCCATTCAGGTTCTTTCCCATTCAGGTTCTTCCATTCATCTGTCCCCTCCCATTCATTCCATTCATCTTCCTTTATTCATTTCATATTCTTCCCCTTTCAGGTTCTTTCCCATTCAGGTTCTTCCATTCATCTTCCTTTCCCTTCTCTTCATTCCATTCTTTCTCATTCATTCCCTCTTTACCTCCTTTCAGTCAACATTCCAATCTGGTTATTCTTAGATCAGATCTAGATCTTGCCAGAATTGATGCCACTCAGGTGCTTTTGCCAGTCCCATGCTTCCCCTCCCATTACAGTGATTGGACTATTATTGAGGGTATAGTCTAGTATAGTCCTTGTCCTATCCTGTTCTGTATTTCTTCTGGTGTATGTAAAGGGAGAATGTTGCTGGGACTTGTTTTACCAGGAGGCTTACAGTCTTCAGCCTTAATAAATGTTTGTTTTGACTTCTGGTGTTTATTATGTTCCCAATGGTGTGACAACATTGTATCAGTGTGCTAGAAGGAATTGTGGCTCAAGGAGATGAGGCAAACATCCTTAGGAACATTCAATGAGGGAACTGGGAGGGTGCACAGGAGTATGCAGTTGCCCAGGCTGCACAGGCCCTACAAGCTTGATGAGCAAGTGGAGTCAAGTCAGTGCATGCTAATGAGTGGGGTCTTCAGGATGGGCTGCTGACCTTCAGAGGACACATTTATGTGCCTAACATTTCCAAACTTTGCCAGCATATTGTAGAACAACATCATGACTCTTGGGTGGCTAGACATCCTAAAAGGTGGAAGACACTAGAGCTGGTATCCTGCAACTATTGGTGGCCACAGATCTCCCAATATGTAGGCACCTACACTAGCACTTGCAACCTCTGTCTCTGCACCAAACCTTGCTGCCAAGCACCCCTGGGCCAGCTCCACCCACTTCCTATCCCAGCTGCTCACTGCAGTGCTGCATCAGTGGATTTCATTGTGGATCTCCCAGATGCTCATGGGTACAATGCTGTGATGGTAGTGGTGGACATCTATGGCAAACAGGCTCACTTCATACCTACCCACACCACATGCTCTGCCTTGGGAGTGGCCAGCCTGTACTGGAAGAATGTCTGGCAACTCCACAGTCTGTCAGATGGGTATGTCTCAGACCAAGGCCCTCAGTTTGTAGCAGAATTCACTCAAGAACTGTATTGCCTGCTAGGCATAAAGCTCCATACCACCACAGCCTATCACCCTCAGTCAGACAGGCAGACAGAATGTGTTAACTAGGAACTGGAACAGTATCTCCATCTGTTTTGTAATGAGAGGCAGGATGACTGGGATGAGCTGCTGCCAGATGCAGAATTCCAATAGAACAATCATGTTCACTCTTCCATGCAGATGACTCTGTTCTTTCTGGACACTAGCAGGCACCCTTGCATGGGATTTGGTCTTGGGCATGCCCCTCAGAGAATGACTCTGTCAATGAGTTTGTAAATCAGTTGAGGAGGGCACAGGAGGAGGCAAAAGCTGCATCAGTGAAGGCCAAGGAAGACAATACTATGATTGCAGATGGACACCTGCCCAAGTTTACAAGCCCAGGGACCATGTGTACTTAGATAGCTTGGACATTAAGACAACAAGGCCATCCCTGAAGCTGTCACATCATCATCTGGGCCCTTTCACAGTGGAGAAGAAGATAGGGCCTTTGGCATACTGACTTAAACTCCCAGCAGGCCTCTGCCAACTGCATCCAGTCTTCAATGTGGTCAAGTTGTTTCCAGCTCCAGAGGATCCAATCCCAGGCTGTTGCCCTAAGCCACCCCCACCACCAGTCCTGGTCAATGATGAGGAGGAGTATGAGGTGGAGGAAATCTTGGACAGCAGGGTATTCTGAGGGAAGTTGCAGTTCAAGATAAAGTGGATGGGATATGGCATTGAGGACATCTCTTGGGAACCACAGGCTAATATTCATGCATCAGGCTTGGTCTGGGACTTCTATCTTAGGCATCCCAATGCTCCAAAAGCTATTTGAGGCATCTACCCTATTTCACCAGCTGACCAGGTAATTTGTGACTTCTTCTACCCAGTGCCTTGAGGTGCTGCATCCTAGAGGGGGGGTGATGTCAGGAGATGCCTCACTTGTCTTCCCTTCTCCTTCTCCAGTTCTTGTCATATTTGCTCTGTTATAGTTTCCCTTTATTCTCCTTCCTTTTCCCTATATATTGGTCCTAGTTTCAGCTCTCAGGCTGCACTGGTTCTCTGTCAATAATTCAGACAAGTGTGGCTCCTTTGACACTGCCACTGGCTTATGTAACTTCTGACCAATTACTGACACATCACTTGTGTCTTTTTTCTCTGTCATACTGTACAGTTGTTTCTCACACTCCTGAAGCCTCTGAAGCATCACACCTGGCCTAGGGAATTCCCAGACTTGTTCTGTTTGGATTTCTCTTTGCCAGGTAAGTAGTTATCTCAGTAGACACTGTACAGTACTGAATAGACTTTGGATTTCCCTTTGCCAGCTGTGTGATTGAGCCACAGTCTCCAGAGGTTGCCCTTACAGTGGGGAGGCATGAAGTGAATTGAACATGTCAACAGTGTTTGAGGTGTCAGTGAAGATTACAATTTCTAGAAAGGTGCAAGCTACACACAGTGCCTCCAGATAGTGAATTAGTAGGATGTGAGGCAAGTAGCAGGAAACAAGAAAGCCATGGATTTAAGGCAAGTATCTGTGTATGCAAAAATATTAGCAGTTGCAGGAGCCCATGTGGTGGATTCAAGGACACAAATATCATTGGCAACTTTGAGGTGCTGAAGTGCCCACAAGAGGTCATTGTACATGGCCATATTGCACCAAATACATGCTTCAGTTTTTGTGGCCATCTCTGCAATGCTGGAATAAATGTTGGAGAGGCAAGGATGGAGGAGAGGAAAGACATTGAAGGATCAATTAAGCCAACAGCAAGGCATTGCTACTCCTTTTGCCTATGCTAATGACATTCTGCTTGGGTTGTGCAGTTATATGTTCTAGTTCTTTGATGAGATCCAATCTTGGTCATCATTATTCTTTGTGCATAGACCTCAATTGCAATAATGGGTGAGGGGATTTCCTGATATTTGTTTGCATTTGCAATGGGGGATACCAAGTGAATCTCATAGTTTTAGTAGAGTGCACTGATCTCAGAGGATTGTAGTGTTGTAAGGTTTGTAGTACTCTGTGTCATTGGCTTTGGCTACACCATAGGAATTATTGTTGAACACCAGAGGACAATACTTTCCCATCACATGTTCCTCAATCCATGTAACCAAGCTGTTCACAGATCTCCAAATATTGAGTGACACACATCTGCCAAATGCATTGCAACAGTTGATGTAATGCTGCACATCAATAGTGTTTACCTGTTTGATTTGCCAGCAAGGGTGTACTGGACAGAGTCAGTATGCATTCAAAATGTCCAATTTCTATAGTACAAGTTTCTTTGGGTTTGACTTGTGTAAGGCCAGGAGTTGCTTGCTAAGGTGTTTCATTGAATTGAGTAGCATCCCTACTATGTCAGCATAGTTGATCATTGAGTTTAGAGAGTATTTTCCTGCTGACTGATTTGTTACAAGCCTGAAGTCTGAGCTTCCAGCTCTGGAAATGGTGTGTATAGGCAAACTGTATATACCTGGCAAGAGATCCAGGCCAAAAGATGAGGAGAAGCAATTGTATGCAATTTCTGTGTTCCTTTGAATTCGTGGGCTCCGTCCATCATGGAGCATGCAAATCTGATCCAGCTAAGCCTGCATTTCCTGCAGGCACATAAGGAGCAAGTCATTCCCCTCTGGGGCAATTTGCACATCAGCACATACATAGTTGTAGATGTGGTGCACATCTCAAGGAGAGTCACTTTCAATGTAGCAGGATAAACAGGATAAACAGTCTGCTACCTTATTGAGCTCTCCTTTGACATAGGTAATATCAAAATTGAATCTTGACATATAGTCCATCCACCATCATTAGCATCAGGACAGGTTCTGTTGAGTTTTAAAAAATGCAAGAGCTTTCTAATCTGTAACTACATGGATCTTATATCTTAGAACTTCATCCTCCCATTTACAGTGTGCTTTCAGAATTGCTGATTTCTCCAGTTCATGCACAGCATAGTTTTGCTGTGTATTTGTGGACTTCTTGGACATGAACCCAGCTGGCCAACATTTCTGCCAGCTGGGTCTTTGCCCATACACAGCCATGATAAGAGATGTGTTGGATGCACATGAGTATGCCTTTGCGCCCTCCACCTTTGCTATCCCAAAATTTAATCAAGGATTTTTGCATTCTGCAATAGTACTATAACTGACCACCTACTCCACAATCCTCATACCTCCAGAACCAATGAAGCAAAAGAAGAACATATTCAGTAGTAGCTCTTCATCCTCTGGTTCCAGCTGGTTCAGTTTCTCCTTCAAGCTTCTCCTCTTTGCAGGTGTGTCTGTAGGTGGGTACCATGACTGTCAAGAATACCAAAGATGGCAGCATGGATATGCAGGAGGAAACTCCAGACTTGGGGGCATAGGACATGGTGGTAGTGGATTTTGTGGATTCTGGATCATATTGAGGAAATAAGCAAGCTTTCTAATAATCCTGTAGTATATCAACCCATTATAATCTCTGTCCTCGGGATATCACTCTCTTCGAGGTCCCATAAAAACCAATTCATCTACCAGAACTGAATACATATCAAATGTCTCTTCTGTGATGTGAACGAGAGTGTTGATGCAGGGTACCCTGGTGAGGTATCTATCTACTTGCAGGATAATGAGAAAGGCTAGTGCTACTGACTACACTACTCCATCCATAATACTAACTATTTATGCTACCTACTAATGCTCCGTAAAATGAGAAAACACATGTGGTGATACAGGAGTTGGTTGGTAGGTAACGAAAAGGCGAAAAAACCGCGTAAATGCGGGATGAAGTGAACGACTATTACTACTACAAAAGATCCAGGTGCAAGAGATGAGGAGAGCAGAGAAAAGCAGAGTACAACGAGTATGAGTCACATAAGGGAGACAAAGAAGTGATAAGAAATTTGTCGGCATCGACGGAGCACATTTAAACGCCGAACTGCGAAGCGAGCCGTTCGTGGATAGCAGGAGGGATGGAAACAGAGATAAACTCGAGCTTGGGTTCTGGATCAAGCTGAAGAATCAACTCCGCCATGATACCAGGCATATGCCCGCGCAACAAGCTGAAGCATCTCATTTCTAGATAACCGACAAGGGAATACGCAAACTGTTGTACAGGTGCCTGAGGATGCTTGAGGTATACAGTAAGAAGATTCAGCAAATTCGGCGGGCTGATCTGTATCACTGGCTCGAGTTGTGGTCCGAGACCTTGAGTGAGACCAGAGAGAAGATCAAGGGCGACGACAGGTAAAGACTTGTCTGGCTCGTCGAGCTCTGGATTTTGCTGATACCCGCTGATACTGCAAGAGCAAGTTGTAAACAATGCTGTTGCATCGCTCAAACACAGGACTAGCGTATGGAAGGAAAGCTTGCCCAATTGCAATGGTGACAGAGGCAAGACACTTAAAGTTGATCAACCCTAGGCACAGCAATCACAAAAAGTCAGCCCACCTCCAGTGAAGGAATCAATTTCTCGTCTTCATCCCACAAATTGCTCCACTTGGCGGTCAAAGGAGGCATCAGAATATCGATATAGCGAGGATCCTGCAAAGCCCTCCCTACAGCATTGGCAATGGTACCAACAGCATCATACAGGATCAGCATATTCTTGTCCTGATAAAGGTCGAACCCGAGCATAAGTTTACGAAGGACGGGCTCGAGATATGGAGTGAGCAGAGGCTCAGGGTCCTCTTAAAGCGTAGCAAAAGCACTGCAACCAGCTTCCTGAACTTGCTTGTTGTCCAAAACTATTTGAAGAAGCTGAGAACCTTTCAGTGTAAATGAAGTAGAATCAACAATTCTACTCACACCTTCCATAGTAGGAGTAAAATATTGATTCTTGTGCTCTTCGAGAATGTCCTTAGTGGTCCAGCTAGCCTACCGTCCAAGTGTCCAGCAGGTGGGCTGTACCCCAGTTGGCTAGCACTAATGTAGTCAGCTCGGAGCTCTTACTTTTGGATCGTTGAGAGTGTCGATAAGATAAGGAACGAGAGTAGAGAGATGGGGCTCGATCGCCTCGATACAGCCTAAAATGATTGTTTGGATAATTTTTTCAAAACACAAGATCAGGTTTACCTTCAGCCATGACTCCTAATGCAAGTATTCCGGTCTCCATCTGCAGCCTATCACTACTCCAAAGTTCATCCTTCAAAGGAGCAAGGAGAACATTCAAGAGGTTCACGCAAAATCTCATAGCGAGAACGTGGAGAGCAGCAGCGGCACACTTCCTCAAGTTCCACTCCGTCAACATTTTGCTGGCAAAGTCATCATCATCACCATTGTAATCATCATCATCATCATCATCATCATCATCACAGAATCAATCTGCTCTTTGCCGTAGACACCGATGCGTAGTTTGGGAGGTGCGTCTCCACCTTCAGAGGGATCATGTTCGAGGCCGTGGGCCTTCCCTCCATCATGGCGGGGCTTGATGTCCTGCTCCTTATCAGGAACGGCAGCATCATCTGCATCTCCTTCCAGCCATAAGAGATCGTCTTCTCCATACACCATACAATCAAGTAAGACTGGTGCCGCCTTCCCAAGTAATGGACGAAGATAGGCGGCCAAATCGGCATCCTCAGCGAACGTGAGCCAGAACTCACACACCTCCAAAGCCATGTTTTCGTTCTTGTCCTTTGTTGAGTATAACATGTGCTCTGCAACATTGGGCATTTCTGACATGAGTTTCTCTGGGCATGCTGCCAGAAGAAGTATTATGGTTTGGCATACATGTCGGCGGAAGAGGGGCCATGGTCGGAGGCAAATTTAAAAAGACAAGCTAGTGAGCTATCGATGTGCACAAAGAGCGACTGATAGTTAATTAAGACGAAATATGACAGGCACGTCACAGCGTGCGAGCGCATCTTAGTCGAGGGGTGTTCAGTCAGACTAAGGAATTTGGGAATCATTTAATCCAGCGGACGGGTATCACCGATCTCAACATCCATCTTACGGGAGTAGTCCTCACATGCCTTTTCTAGAGCGTCGAAGGCTGCCTATGACAGAATGAGAATTGAACTTGCCAAAGACAAAGTAGAACTAGAATCAACAAAGCGTGGTCGCAGCTTATGTGAAAGAGATTTGGCTGTCGAACACGGCAATCACTTCCTTGCGCGGGTTGTTCGAAACGATGAATTGTCAAAAAGAATTACCTCTTGCTTGTCCAGATCAGTCGAATCCAACGCGCCTACTAACAGCTGGAGACACTCTGGCCAGTTAGACACTACCAAGGAATACCACAATATCATGGCTAGCTGCGTTACGAATCGTAATCGAGGTATCATTGAACGCCACAAGAACTGCCGTCTTACAAATTGAGCCGCCTCGGGGGGTGATGACAAGATCAAACGCGAGTCATTCTTGAGCAGATAACCTGCTATCGTTCTGATGCGATCCTCTTCCTGCGTCATACTGTTGAGGATGTAGGCGCCGTTGATAGATGAAGACGATGGTGGGTCTCGCGTCGACAGACCACAGGCGGCGCATGAAATCCGTGCGATTATAACCCGCGGTATTTCGTGACGGAGTCTGAGCCAGCGTGGGTGGCGGCACACGTCGTTCAGGAAGAGAGAGCGCGTCGTCGAGTGTGGAGCAGCACCAGACTCAGACGCCAGAGTGGGGTTCGAAGAAGGGAACGTTGTTGAGTCGGAAAAGATCTAGTTTTCTTTGTGGGCTCACAGCGGTGCGTCCGAGTTTGGCGTTCTATGCGAGTCCGGAGGGGTTGTTCGGAAGGAAGGGGAGGGAGTGGGAGACGAGAATTGAGAGGAATTTGAGGGTGATTGAGAGGGTGATGAGGGGTTAGCTGGTTGGCATGGGTGAATCTGGTGGGAAATGGAGCGCATGCGCATGTGTATATGAGGGAGAACGGGAGGGGGAGGTTTGTTAGTGATGCTGGAGTGACGGGGATGGCGAGGCGAAGAAGAAATTGGAAGGGAAGATCAAATGCTCTAGTGTTCCGCGTGTGGCGTCGGCGGTTTGTTTGCTGGGAGGCATCTGGCTGCGTTGGAACCGCGTGTATTGTCACCTCGAGGCGCTGTCGCAGGTACTTTGTTGTTCGAGGCGGGAATCTCGTTCTGCCGATGCCGTTGAGCGCAGATTGAGCGAGGGCGGGGGTGAGATCTGAGATCTGAGATCTTGAGAGCTGGAGAGCTGGTGCGCATTAGGAGAACCATGAATCATCATCATTCATTACGTGCCTTGCCTTGCTCCTCCCACCAAGCCGACTCAGCAAACCCCTCGCCCTCGCATACTCCATATCCTCCTCACTCAAATCCTCCCACACATCACCCACGTCCTTCTCCTTCGTACCACCCTCTGCACTTCCGTACACTCCTGAACGAGTATCAGCCCCAAGATCCCAAGATTCCGTGTACTCAATCGCGGGCGGCGTAGGCGTCAACTTAAGATTCAACGACACCCTCACGCTTTTTATCCTTTTCATCTGAGAAGTAGGTGGTTGTGATTCTTCGGCACCCACCGCAGCTCCGGTCTGCGTATCCGTCAATGTTTTTTTCACCCTCGGGTCTACATTTTTATTACAAATCACTGTACGGTATAATCTTTCTAGGCGCCTAGTCACCAAACAAGGAAATCAATTATGTACATAATTCGATGAGCATGATTTTCGGCCATTGTCCCGTCCTTGTAACTGACCACATTTTGTGTGCCTCGCAAGATTGAACAGCCTCGCCAAGTCGACGCCTTCCAGCGCCCTCTACTGTTCATTTATCTCGGTACCTCACTAGAGTGTTTTTGATCTCTCTCTAAAAGTTTGTGAGGGGACTCGCGACGCATGGACTCCCCAGAAACGTACGTTGAACTACCCGCAGAAGAAGAAGCAAGAATGTCGGACAATTAGGCGTCACAGGACTTGTCGCAGGAGGACGTCGAGTCTGAGGATGTGAATAGCACATCTCCGTCAAGGTCTGGTTCTTGGCTTGGATTTGTTGTTGGAGCCCCCCGTACTTCTGACTGCGGCCCATGGCTGGCTCTGTCTCAAGTTTCGCACACGATCTGAATCTCACAGCGATATAACTGACTCGTCTCGTTTCAGTAGGTCGTGAGCTCGACGGGCGACAAGTTGTTCTTCAAGATTAAGCGTAGCACCAAGCTAAGAAAGCTTCAATTCGCGTATGCGGACAAAGTTGACGTTGGCAGCATTTGGTAACTCGTTTTTTCCTCTCACTGACAACTTTGGTCTCTGCACACTCACCACGCTGTCACCTGTGGAGGTTAACTGATTTGTTGTCGTTTAGGATTTTGTATGACGGCAGCCGGATAAGCGGAAGATACTCCTACAAGCCTTGATATGGAAGACAACGGTTCGTTCCTCCTTTCTGTCCTGCTTGCGCCTCTGACCCTCATTCCATAAACACGATCAATGTCATGGTGGCACGTATGTTCCCCCTCCCATACGACATTTTGCTCTTGACTAATCAACATAAATAGAGGTCAGTGGCTCTGCATGACTAGGGGCGTATTCGTGCTTTCAGATCATTCTTGTGCTCTCAATATCATAATCAAATTCTCAAAGTTGTATCCTCTATTCTACATCATCATTATTACCACAGACAAAATATGGGTTTTCATTTCATTTTTACTTGCAATATTCTTTTAGCTTAGAAAATGAATCAACCCTTTTAAGTTGTACAACAGATGCCGCGAAGTGTGAGCTGTTCAATTATCCAATGGCTACAATTACAGAAAATTTAAGATTGATTTCTGATTCATCTCATCAGTATAATATCTATGATCATGACGCTGGTTATGAACCATTCCAACTTTTTCATAATGGAGTGATCAAGAAAGGCTTGTAACCCACCAGAACATGCTACAATCTCTTTGATGTAAGAGAATTTTTTTGCTCCTAGGCATCCTCCAAAGGGGTTACAAAACACTGAAAGGCCAATTACAGTGCTGCAACCTCTTGGGATAGTAATTTGACACAGTCCTTATTCTCTCAGACCATCATGGGACCAATCTGTGCAACATCTACCTTTTTCCTATCAGAATGTCGACCAATGTTTTTTTTTGAAATGTATAGCCATTACCTCTCACATAATTGAAATTTTCCAATGTTGCTGGAAGGAATGATGACCCTAGAAGGTGGCAGGACTTGGAAACTGTCAAGTTTGATGTGCATGACTTGAGGGTTCAATGTAATGGGATTGTTATGGGTTGTGTGGCTTATAGTATACCACTCATAGGTTAGAACCAGTTATTGATTCTGTACTATGAGAGTGTAAGTAAGGCACTGCTTTACATGATACAAACAATACAATGAAACAGCAGTGTTATGTGATGCTGACACATTACAAATAAATAAGTACTGTGCATTATGGTATTGTAATAATGTAAATAGGAGGTTGGTAGGATGCTCCATTACATATACCCCTTTGAAACCATTGGTCTTACATATGGGTAGAAAATGACATGTGTGGGGGGCGATACAGCATCCCACCAACAAAACAGCACGAGAGCCAATTGTTGGTTTACCAGGTGAAACAATCTTACAGTATCAAATTGAGATTCCATGCCAGTGCATGTGCCCAAGTACATGTACCAGTGGCCAATGGGGGCAGGTACTTTGTCCATGCATAGTCACATCAATTGGTGAACTACTATATGCAGAAGACTGGATGGATCAGGAAAGGATCTTTGTTCTTCCTGAGGTCCTGGACAGGCCAGAAAAACACTGGTTTTGGCATTATGTCTTGCAATATAATTGTGCATAACAGCAGTGGATATCCAAAGATGTCATTATCAAATTGTACAATCAGTTTGTGAGTCTGTCAACCATGCAGGATACCTGGAAGACCTTTTATGCTGCTTCATATGCTGAGAAACTTGGCATGCAAGGATTTTAGATACATTGATTGCTGACCATGCTCAGAATATGGCAATATATCCTGATGCATGGACAATTCGCAAAAGTTTTTGGAAGGGAATCCCTCAGGATATGTGAAAGGGATTAATCTGTGACAAAGGAGTATCTCATCATTCCAAGTGTTGCCTTTAGCTATATTTTTGGGTTACTTACCTTCACATTCCATTCATCCTGACTTGCCTAGGTCACTAGGTCACTAAGAACGTTGCTTACTAACATTGTCCTTCTGGTCTAAGTCTTGCAACTCTAAAGCTTCTTCTTTCACTCTGCTAACACCTTTGTTATCCCTAGTGTCTCCCTAGTTTAGCTCTGCTGTAAGGGGATGAGTGTTCTGCAGATAAATCCAATGGAAGGCAAGCAGACACAAGCAACAAGCAAGAGTCAAAGGAGCATGAAGCAGCTAAGAGTTGGGCAAGGGGCAAGCATAGCAAGCCAAATGTGAGTAACAATGCTGGAGCTATTACAGTTGGATCAATGGATAGGCCAGAAAAATACTGCTATTGTTCAGTTAGAGGATATTCCATCCTACTGACTGGCTTATATACTACATCCATGGCTATGCTATGACTAATGCTATCTGTGGCAAGTGGCCCAGGTATGCTAAGCAGTCATGACTAACAATATGTCAAAAGGAGAAATAGAGTCCAATGATCACAAAGTGCTGACTAATACTGACTGGAGGGTACAGGAGCTTGGCAGCCAGTTGATGGGATGTGCTAGAGAAGATGCTACACCTATGACTAAGGCTGGGTAGAGTTGGAGTTACCCATCAGAGTTGCCCAACAGGGTCATCCCCTTACATCTGCTAGTGACCTCTGTCTGGCAACTTTGTATTCACTCTAGCTGTGTATACCAACAGAGTCCCCTCTTCTCACTACACTTTTCTACCGACTTCATGTGAGTGACTTAGTGCTCTCTATACTAAACCAGGTTCTCTGCAACCTAGCTCTGCTCACACCCTCATTTATATAGTCTGTTGTGACAAGCTATGATCCATGCCTTTAGCATGGACCTATAGCTCTTGCTAAGTCCCAGACCCAACTTCACCTTGTTTGGTTAGGTCTTTGTATTTTGTCAACTCAATAATGCTGAGATACAGACCCTATCTCACTATGTTTGGTTAGGTCTTTGTATTTTGTCAACTCAATGCTGAGATTGAGACCTAACCTCACTACATTCAATTAGGTCTTTGTATTTTGCCAACTCAATGCTGACATCCAGACCCAACCTCTTGTCCACTCAGGTCTTTCATGTTATTGATAAGAGTTCCTCAATATAGTAATCAAGATTGTCATATAAATGGAGCTTTCCCACTCATCTCTTTCACTATCTATGCTGACTTTGGTCTTTCTTTTTTCAATCAATGTGTTGATAGCCCTGTCATTGTCAATGTCAGTAGATGTAAGTCTACAACATAATGCTGAAATCCAGACCAAACCTCACTTCACTTGGTTAGGTTTTCAATATTCCAACTCTTCCAAGTGATGATCATTCAATAGATCATCTTTCATATACTTGAAAATTTAGTATTATTGATGAATCAAAGTCTCCTCCACCTTCTGTCTTCTTATTACTCCTATACTTTGAAGAGCAGGTTGAACAAATTTTGGACCAAAATATACTAAAGAGAAAGAAGTTAGGGAAAGTACCCCAAATAATGAGATATTCACAATCTCAGCTATGGTATTACTAAGTGGTACTAATACTTAGCAATTAGACCTTTGACTTTATCCTTTCTTAAAGTGCTGACAATGCTCTATCTAATCAAGATTTATTACACATTACACATCTGTTTTCTTCAACTCAATATATTTGACATACAATCATCTAATCACAAACCATACACCTTCATATCAGAAACCCTTTGGATCCTCAGCAATAGGACCTAGCATACAGCTATCAGCTATTCTGTCTATTCAAACATACATATATGTCATAGTGGTCAGCAAAAAACCTCCTATTCTAGTCCCTTGACAGAGGTCCATCAAATTTACACATGCCTTCTCCAGCTTATTCCATCTCAAAGCAATCTTCAATGTTCTCTTCATCAATGGTTCCAGTAGCATGTTTGTAAAGGAGGACAGCACACAGTGACAAGGACTTTACTCAGCTAATGTACAGGTATACCATGCACAGTGGATGTCTCTCAAAAAGAGAAAGAGCCTGAGGACACCTGCAGGACTAGATGAGGATGTTTGACTAATGACAGAAGCCATGAAAGAAGCCATCAAGAAGTCTGTACAAGAGAAGAAGCCATCCAACAAGGCCAAGCTCTGATGGACAACCAAGCTAACAGAGATGGCAAAGAGATGGGAGGTTCTGCAAAAACAGGTAAAAGTACACAAAGAGGAATGGGGCAAACAATCTGCAGAAGTTAATAGGAAACTCCAAAAAAACACTAACTATTTCAGGAACCTATTCACACTAAGACTGGGTTGAAGAGATGCTTGGAAATGTGGAACCAGACAACATCTGGCAGTTCTGCAATTGGTCCAATGGCATAAGAAACTACCTGTTCCAGGCAATTAAGAGGAATGGGCAAGAACCAGCAGTAACACACAAGGATGAATGTGATGCCCTACAAGAGGCCCTCTTCAAACCACTGCCACCATTAGAAAACAACAAATTTCCAGATTTCTTGGAACATGAAGCAGGGGACATCAAGCATGTTCCAATCACATGCACAGAGATAAAAGAAGCCATATTCCACCAGAGGACACAAAAGGCACCCAGCAAAAGCCAACAACTATTTATGGCAATGTGGTAGGCATGGGAGGCAGAAGAGTGTGTGGAGACAGGCCACCACTCCATATCATGGAAACACACAGTTGCAGTCATGCTGAGGAAACCTGTAAGGGCAACCTGCAGGGCAGCAGATCTGAGTCATGCAGCTAGCAGAGAGGAATCCAAAATATATTAGCAAGTAGACAATGTTACAACAGTAACTAATCACCTAGCAGAGGGGAATCTAAAAAGAACAAGTCTAAGGATCCCCACTGCTTAGTGTGGTGTATCAGTGGGTGGTGGAGGCATGGGAACAGCTGTACAGATGACTGAAGCTACTCTTAACTCTAGAAAAGTAATTGATGAGGTAATATGGAAAGTCTTGCAGGTCTCCAGAGATTTCTAGAGGTCTGGAGTGAGCTCTGGAGACATCAAGTAAGCTGTGGAGGTGTTGGAACAAGCTACAGAGGTCAGAAATGAAAGTCCCCTGACATTACCCCCTCTTGAGTGTGTGGTGTCTCAACATGCAGGGTAGGAAGAGTTCTGGATTGCTTGGTCCACTGAGGAGATGGGTTAGATTCCTTGGATAGTGTGCAGTGCATCTGGGTGCCTCCAATGGAACTTCCAGATAAGCCCCAGGGCATGCACGTTCTTCCATAGTTTCCAGGAGATTTCCTTGATTCTGTACCCCTTCCACTTCACATTGTACTATAGTCATTGCTGGATTAGATGACTATCCAGGATCTCCTCCACCTCATACTCATTGTTGTCAACCACCACTGGAGGTGGTGGGGGTGGCAGACACTGCTCTAGAATAGGGTCTTTTGGGGCCAGAGACAACTTGAACACATTGAACACTGGATGGAGCTGTCATAACCCACTCCCACACCTCCAGACCTCCCCCCAGGACACATTGCACCTCTGAGAGCACTCCCCAATATTTTCCCAACTCACCCCAACCTTTGTCAACCCATGGCACCCACCCCAGCTATTTCTGATGCTTTTCCAGCAAACCCCAACAATCCCTGGCAAATTCTGACACATTCTCTGTGAGCCTCCTCAGCTCCTCCTCTAGCTTATAAGGCCCCAAACCTTGCCAACACTTCCCCTGGCACAGACACACATTGTCTGACCACTCCCATAACCTATATGACTCCTCCAAAGTTCCTGACAACTGCAGGATGGACTGCATTTTTATCAGAATATCACTGCAGCCAGCTCTCCAATCAGACCCAACACCTGTTGACCCCACATGGCTCCAACAAGCCCTGCCATTGCTCTCCCAACCCCTGAAGAGTGTCCAGTAGTTAGTATAAGTTGTAGAGTAGCTCCTTGTACTCTAGTCTTGATATTGCATTAACAGGTTATTTGTGTCTTGTATTTCTCTCTGTTTCTTCTCTGTTTCTATTTCTAGCCTTGAATCTATTTCTTCTCTCAGTTCTGTCTTGTCTTGTCTCTGTCTTGCCTTGACTGTCTCTGTTTTCTTTATCTTTCCTAAGTCCCTTTCACCTCCAACATTGATATGATGTTGTCACACTATTGGGAACATAATAAACACCAGAAGTCAAAACAAACATTTATTAAGGCTGAAAACTGTAAGCCTCCTAGTAAAACAAGTTTGAGCAACATCATCCCTTTAAATACACCAGAAGGAATACAGAACAGGATAGGACAAGGACTATACTAGACTATACACTCAATGATAGTCCAATCACTGTAATGGAAGGGAAAGCATGGGACTGGCAAAAGCACCTGAGTGGCATCAATTCTGGCAAGATCTAGATCTGATCTAAGAATAACCAGATTGGAATGTTGACTGAAAGGAGGTAAAGGGGAAATGAATGAGAACCTGAATGGGAAAGAACCTGAAAGGGGAAGAATATGAAATGAATAAAGGAAGATGAATGGAATGAAGGGAAGGGAAAGGAAGATGATTGGAAGAACCTGAATGGCAAAGAATCTGAATGGAGAAGAATATGAAATAAATAAAGGAAGAAGAAGGGAAGAAACTGAATAGGGAAGAATATGAATGGAAGAAATACAAAGGAGGGAGAGATAAATGAGGAAAATAGAAGCTAAGAATGCAAAAGAGGAATGATGGAACCAGGAACTGGCCTGTGGCACTGAAACAGGCATGCCAAAAGGGAGGATTAGAATAACAGTTATGAATAAGGGGCTGGAAAGTATGGAATCAAAAGTCACATGTAGGGAGTGGTTTGTGCACTGTAGAAAGAGGTATAAATAGCCCAAGTAGAGTAGCAAATAGACAGGCAATTAATAGGCAAAGGCTTGGTGGTTCCCAGGGAGTGAATCACTTAGGCTGGAGTTTGTTGAAACCCCTCTGCATTCAGAATAGAAATATTTTGAAAGTAAAACCACCTCAACTTCAAGCATTTACCAAGACATCAGTGTGGAATTGGAGTAGACTTCCTAAGTCTTCAAGGAAGCCCCAGAACTATCAGTATTACTCTAACCCAGTACTACAATGTCATTACAAACTCCACACATGCACTACAACCTTCAAACATTCTTATGGCAACTCCAGACCTCATGCTTTGCTTGGCCCTGGAACCCATCAGTCTTGATTGATCCCCCATCAAACTCTAGCTATGCTCCCATCACTTGCAAAGCCTCTGCCTACTCCACAGTTCATTTGCATGCCTACAAACTTGTTCCTGATGCCTGCCCAAGCCTAACATTTAATATACTTGGTCTTAGACTTTTCTGGACAACTCTGGACTTGCTTAGACCAATTCCCCAGATCTTCTCTCACAAGTCCCTGCATCCTGCACCATCCCTGAAGTGCTAGGTTATAAGCACAGGATATCACATCTGCCTAGTAAGGACTCACTCAGTGTAGATGAGCCCCTATAGTTAGCAGAACCTGACAGGAGCTGGCACATTCCTGCAGGAAGCCAGAGTCAATAGGCTAGGGGCCCTACCTGTTGTTCCACTGTAAAAGGTTCCAGTTGGTGATACAAGAGCTTTTCCAATTGTCAAGTAGTTGTAATATTGAGTCATCCAGGTAGACTTGATCTTTGGGCTGGTATTTGGATGCTGGGGTCCTTCTATGGTTGTAGTATTGCACCATGTGACTTTGCAAGAGCTGTCCAGGCCTCCTTCTGTGACTTCTTCATCTGGTCCACAAACTTGCTTACTGATTCATTTTCCAAGGGCTGGGCCCAGAATTCAAAACCCATGTGTGGGTGCCATCCAGTGTTGAGGAAAAAGAGGGAAACTTGGGTGAACACATGAACATGGTTGTTGTACTGGAACTCTGCATCAGGGAGGAGTTCATCCCAATCATCCTTGCATTCATTATAGAAGTGGCAGAGGTACTGCTTCAACTCCTGGTTTACACATTCAGTCTGGCTGTTGAACTGTGGGTGGTAGGCTATGGAGGTGTGGAGCTTTACACTGAGTAGTTGGTAGAGCTCCCTGGTGAAGTTGGCTATGAACTGGTCAAAGTCTTCAGAGTTGGGGAGTTCAACAATATGATCCATTGAGATCAAGGGCCAGGAGCATTGACCACACAGGCTGTGGGGGCAGTGGTGGGGTACTTTGGCTTGAAGACAAGGTTTGCAAGCCCTTACATATTACATAACATTCTTCTTCATTCCTGGCCAAAAGTAAGTCTGGGAGATGAGTTCAAGAGTTTTATAAATTCCTGGGTGCCCTCAGAGTTTGTGGTCATGGTGCTGCCAAAGTATGTCAAGACAAATGGACTTGTGATCTGGGGCATAAATTTGTCCACTCCAGAGTAGGAGGCAGTGGTCCAGAGACAGCATAAAGAGGTTGTCAGTATTTGACTCATTGGTGGGGTTGTTGTGGGGGTTGTGCTGGGTGAAGAAGGAGTCCAGGAGTGAGTTTCTGATTTGGTGGAGGATTCCTTCATCATTTAAAATCAGCACAGCATGCAAATGCTCAAGAGGGATTACCACTCAATGATTGAACATGTTCTGTGCAGCTTCAAATGACTTCTTTGGATACACATTGGACCTCTGAGTGAGTGCATCAGGCTTTGCACTGAGTTTCCCAGAGCAGTAGTGAATAGTGAAGTTGTACTCCAAGAGGGTTTTGGACCAACCAGCTTGACAGCAGCTGAGCTGTTTCATAGTTGTGAAGTACTGCAAATTGTTATGGTCAGAGTAGACTGGAATGTGGTGTGGAGATCCTTCAAGGTAGGCCCTCCACTGGTGGAAGGCTTTAACAATCATGAGGAGTTCTTTGTTGTAGATATTGTAGTTGAGCTCCACAGAAATCATTGAACAAGTATAAAATGCAATGGGGCAGAGGTCCTTGCCTCCAGAGTCCAGCTGGAAAAGTATTCTGGCAATGGTGTAGTCAGAGGCATTGCATTCAAGTACAATTAGCAGGGAGGGGTCAAAATAACAGAGGATTGGAGCAGAGGTGAAGGCTTTTTTGAGGAGGAGGAACATGCTTTGGCACTTGCTGTCCCAATCCCAAGGGGTTCCTTTCTGCATAAGTAGGTTGAGGGGTTTGGTGATTCTGGAGTAGTTGTCAATGAATCAGCAATAAAAATTAGCAAACCCCAGAAATGACTGTACCTCCTTGACATTCTGCAGTGGGGACTGGTTGAGGATGGCTTTGACCTTGGTGGGGTCCATGCATATGCCATTGGAAGTGGCAATAACTGCAAGCTATTTGACCTCCATTATATGGAAAGAGCATTTCTTGGGTTTGGTGTGTAGGTGGTATTCTTGGAGTTGTTCTAGGATGTGGTGGACATGCCCCAAGTGCTCATTCAATGAATTCAAGTAGATCAGGATGTTGTCCAGGTATACAATAACAAAGACATTGTTCATGTTGTGGAAGATATTGTCCATGAAGTACTGGAAGTCATTTCAAAGGGCATTCCTAGGTACTGAAAGAGGCCATAGCAAGCATGAAAGGTGGTCTTCCATTTATGTTCTAGAGCAATATGGAAATTGTTGTAGCCAGAGCAGAAGTCTATTGTTGTGCAGATCTTGGTGCTGCAGAGGCAGTCAACAAGGCCATAATCAAGGTGAGGGGATACCAGTTCTTTATAGTGACTTTGTTGAGTTCTTAGTAATCAACACAAAGTCTGAGTAATCCATCCTTTTTCTTGATGAATAGGACCAGAGCACTAGCAGCAGAGATTGATGGGCATATGAAGCCTTTGCCAAGCATGTCATTGAGATAATCTTTCAGGGCCCAGAGCTCAATTTTGGACATATTGTAGATTTTGCCAAATGGGGAGGAGGTACCTTCTTTGAGATCAATCATGCTGTCGTAGGAATGATGCAGCAGAAGTTCTTTTCCACTTCCTTCAGAGAACATGTCAGTGAATCCATAATACTCTGGGGAAACTACTTCATATAGGATCTTCTCCTCAGTTGTGCATTCCAGTGGAGTAGTTTCTATACAGAGGTATTCTTCTAGTAGAGTTGGCATGATCTGCAGGTGGAAGGTGGGGGTGCCATCTTGTAAAATGCATGCAAAGGGGATGGCATCACTGATTTTGAAGTTGAGGTCTCCAGGAATGATAGGAGTGGCCAACAGAGTGGTTGTGGCTAGTCCAGAGCAGTGGTGGGGTTGTTTGGAGAGGTTGGGTGTCATTGGTTAGAGTACTGCAGACCTTTGTATCAATTCTGGGGTATGTTGGGGGGCAGCCATTATGATTTGCTTGAGGGTGATTCATTGCCATTGAGAGTTGAAGGGCTCTGAGCTGCTCTAGAGGTGCTGGCATTGGGGTCAGGGATGTTGGAGTTTGAGATGGACTGGAGGCAGAGAGGGATAGTGGCCACTAAACTTGCTTTAGGGCTGAGGAATCACATGGTGAGGTTCTTCCAGTTGATGTCAGAGTTGATGTCCTGCAGCTATAGAAGTCTGAGCACAATCAGAGCTGATGGAGAGAGCTGGGTGACAAGAAGTCAAGCCTGGAACCTTAGGCCTTTGTCAAGGGTGAGGGCATTGTTGTGGTATTGGGTGATTCCTGTTGTAGTGGGGCTTTATTGAAGAGTTGGAGCTTGAGGAGTTTGTTAAGGTTGTTGTGTTGGAGGTTGAGCTGGCTGCTGACAAATGTGCTGGAGGTGCTGCTGTCAACAAGGGTTGGAAGAACTGTGAGTGAGCCATTGAGTCAGACATTGATGACAAATGACTGCACAGACTTTGAGCAAAGCTGCAGAAGGGTTCAGGGTTGGTCAGTCATACTCTCAGAGTTCTTGGAGGGGAGTGAGACATCAAAGGGTACTAGTCCAGAGTTGGTTAGGTTGTCACAGTTAAGTCAAAGAGTGAGACTGGGCTAGTTGATGTGGAGATTGGTGGAACAAAGCCATGAGAAGCCTAGAATGACAGGGGCAGAGAGGTGTAGTTTTGTGACAAGTAGTTGGAGTTCTTGTTGTCATCTATTGGCAAAGGTCATGGTCATTTCAATGCAGTGTGTGATATTGCCAGTGGGGGTGGGGTTGCCATCAAAGATTTTGAGGGGGATTGAAGTGAGGAGGCATTGGAAACACTGAGAAGCAAGTGCTGCCAGGGATTTGTTGATAAAGGTATCTGTGGTACCACTGTCAACCAGTGTGGGGATGAGCTTGTCAGAGAAGGGGAGGGTGGTGTGGAGGAGGAAGGTGGTGGAGAAGTGGGAAGGGAGGTGTGCTGGAAGGCTGTCTGGGGTGAGTACCATTGCATGGAGGAATGTGGCCAGGTCAGAGAAGACATCAGGGTCTGACACATGGTCTAGTGTGTCTTTGAGACCTAAACTGCTGACTTGTTTTCTGTAAATTGTTAGTTGCAGTCTTCCCAGTTGATGGTTCATATGGCATGTCCCATCACCTGGCATTTAGGGCAACTACTGATAAAATGTTCCTGCTCACCACATAGTATGCATGCACCCTCCTTCCATTGTTTCTCCTGAGCTTCCTCTGGTATGTCAATTCAGGGCTTATTCCTAATCTTGTTTGCACATAGAGCTTCTTAGTTGTCAGGTTCCAGAGTGTCATGGAGGTCAGCAGCATTGAGTTGAGCAGGGGGGTGCTGTCCTGGGAGTCAATTGGCACTGGGAGGTCCTTGGCCTGGGAGAAAATGGAGTGTGGGGTTGGCAGGGATTGAGGGCCAGTTGCTGTTGGTTGCTCCAGCCTGCCAGTTGGTATTTCCAGAGGTGTTCCACATAGTCTGCAGTGCTGTATTCTTGCTCTGGTCTTCCCAGTAATGTTGGTTGATCTGGGTAACAAGTGCCTTGTATCTATTATATGTAGTTTGTTTGAGTGCAAGGCAAAGGACATCCTTGATATATTGAGGCAGGGCAAGACAGAGGGCAAATTGGAGGGCATTGTAATTTCATCCCATTTTGTAGGCCTCCTATTTGAATTGTATGATGAAGGTTGTGAAGCATTTGTTGTCATGCATTCAGAAGTTGAAGAGATTTTCCTCTGCTTCTGCTATAGTGTCAAAGATGCCAAACTTACTGGAGAATTCCTGGGAAAAGGCAAGCCAATTGGAGAGCACAGGGTTGTTGGGGTCAAACCAGAGTAGTGCCATATAGTGGTCAAAGGCAATACTCTGCAAATATGATACAGCAAAGGCTACTTGTGAGCTCATTTCCAGGAGTTGTGACCTGTGAAAGACTCTGGCTTTTGAATGTCAACTTTTTCTTCTTGAGCCAATGTGTCATGAGTGGCATCCTGGGTATTTTGAGTTTAGGGTGGGGGTCCAGCCTTGGGAGGCCCACTATTGGGAGGTTGGCCCATATTGCCCAGAAGAGGCTCTGGAGCCCATTGAAGGGGAGGGGGTCCTCTAGGGGTGGGGGGTCCAAGGTAATTAGTGTCAGTAGGAAGGTTGGGTATTGGAGCAGGCAGAGAGAAAGGGGGGTTGACAAGGAAAGGAGGTCAAGGTGCTCTGGGGCCCATGGGTTGCCTTGGAGGGGCTGGGGCATTCTGGCAGAGTGGAGGGGCATTGCTACAGGGGCACAAAGGTCAAAGTGGGGGAGTCTGTCTTGGGAAGGGCCATTGTGTGGGGCAGGGCTGCCAGGCTCATCAATATAAGAGAGAGTTTAATTGTTGTTGTTGATGTGTAGGGGCAGCCATTGAGTACAAGGTTTGGCAGGTTAGTCCCAGCTATGAAAGGTGCTGGAAACAGAGTTTGCCCAGGAACAAGCAGAGAGAGCCAGACTGTGAGTGGCAGGTTGGTTGAACAGTCCCCCCACAGTTGAGGCTTCTCAAGATATTAGACACTGCATTAAGCTCTTCTTGCTGGTGAGGAAGGGGGGGCAGGGCTTTGCTCCATGTTCTGATGGGTTTCTCACATTGCACATCGAAGAAGTGGGAGGGGTCCAGAAGGTCTTCAAATAGGTGGGGGTTTGGATTGATATGAATTCCTTTGACCAGGGCACAGAGCTCATTTTGTAAGTTGGTGTCAATTCCCAGAGTGCCTTGTGTAGTTTTGAGGAGGTTCCCTTTCAGGTAATTTTGTGGAAATTAAGGAGTTGACCTGCCCAAACCTCTGGCATAGCTAGAGTGTTGGAGTAGCCTAGGTTGATGAGGAGGGTGCAGGCACATCTGGCAAACTCTATGAGGGAGAGGAGCAGGGAGCAGAGAACTTCATCACACTGCTGGATGTAGGTTTCAACCTGTTGCTATCTAGGAGGAGGAGGAATTTGAGTGGGAAATAGCAATCAAGGGAGAGAATAATTAGCTGGGTGCTCTGGAGGGCCTGGGGCTGTAGCAGGAATGGGGTATGTGTAGTAGTGAGCAGGTGGAAGGTAGGCAGGGTTGGAGAGTGCTGCAGGAAATCCTCCAGGGTACATGCAAGGGTAGTTGCTATTGGCAGGGAGTGCTGAAGGGCAGTGCCAGCCTGGAGATATTTCCTGGCTGATGGAGGAAGCATAGAATGTTTAGTTGGGGTCAGTAGTCCAATGGCAGAGAATGTACTAAACTGCAGGTGGGCCTGGGTAGAACAGGGCATACTGATTTTTAGGAACTGGCTGACTGTAGACATCAGCTAGGTAGTCAGCAGGATTGTATGTGGGGTTATGTGCAGACATCAAGAATGGAATAAGAGGGGAGTCTTGATATTATATCACATTTTACTGACTATGGAGGCTGAGCTACACTGGGCAAGTCCTTATTAGGCAAACACAATGTCCTGTGCTTATAATCTAGCACTCTGGGAGTGGCATGTACTAGAGGGACTTGTAAAGGAAAGCCAAAAGAAGTGGTCCAAGCAAGTCCAGAGTGGTCTAAGGAAGTCTAAGACCAAGTATATTGAATGTTGGGCTTGGGTGGGCATTAAGAATGAGTTTGTAGGCATGCAAATAGAATGCAGAGTAAGTGAAGGCTTTGCAAATGAAGGCAGTAGAGCTGGGATTTGATGGGGGATCAATTAAGACTGATGGGTCCCAGGGCTAAGCTAAGGGATGTTTGGAGGTTGTAGCACATGTGTGGAGTTTGTACAGATGTCAGAGGAAAGGAATGTAGGAAAACAAAGGAAATAGAGACAGTCTAGGTGGAACAGAAATAGGACAAGATGGAACAGAGAAGAGAAATATATTTGAGGCTCAAGATAGAAGTGGAGACAGAAGAAAACATGAGACACAGGTGAGAAGTTAATGTAATATCAAGACTAGAGTATGAGGAGCTGCTCTACAACTTATATACTGACTACTGGAGAACTCCAGGGGACAGCAAGTGTGGTGGCAGGGCTCAACAGAGCCATGTGGAGTCAACAGGTGTTGGTTGTGATCAGGGGGTGGACTACAGCAATATTCTGATGTGATTAGTTGGGGACACAGGCTAGTCTAGAGTCATTGTGATGCTATGGAGTGGGTTGAGCAACCCAGGGAGGTGAGTTGGTAACATACACTAGAGTCAGGAGCAGTGGGGAAGGGCCCCAGAGGCTCAGGGAAGTCAAGAGATGCATCAAAGGCTATGGAGAAGGCATTGGAGTTGGCTAGGAGGCTATTGAGGTTTGCTAGAGAAGTGTCAGAATTACTTAGAGTGGGCACTGAGAGTGTACAATGGCTGGGGGGTTTGATGGGGCATTGGGGGGAGCTCTGAAGGGACAAGTGGGTTGGGAATGATGTTTGGGAGTCCAAGGAGTGTGTCATGATACAAAGTGCTGCATGAGATGCATGTGGCAGAGCTCCTGCCAAATCTCCATGAGCTGCCACTGAGTGAGGCAGGATTGGAGGAAGCATTCCCTGCTGGAGTGAGCACCATCATATGCATCTGGGAGCATGAGGTGCAGAATCCACAGTTGTAGGGTCAGTGGAGCTGTGGAAGTGAGTATAGGGGCAGTTGGACTCCTCCTCCCCATCCAGAACCATCCCATGAGATAGAGACGAGACAAGAATGAGAATAGATTCAGGCAGAGACATGGAACAATAATGAAAAGATAATGGAATAGAGACGAGATAAGACCAGGAGACTGAGAATAAGGAAAACAAGACATGGAACACAAAACACAAAAAGAAACAATCAGGAACACATCAGGAAAGGCAGGTAGGTAGATAAGTAGGTAATCTCAAGACTAGAGTATGAGGAGCTACTCTACGTCTTATATACTGACTACTAAAGAGCTCCAGGAATGTTGGCTGTGGTGGCAGAGCTTGGCAGAGCTCAACAGAGTTGATGGGTGTTGGTTACGACCAGAGAGTGGGCTGCATTGATATGTTGATGGGATCAATTGTTGACGCAGTCCGTTCTGGGGTTGTTGTGATACTCCAGGGTAAGTCAGGGGGGCCAGGGTGTTGAGTCAATGATGTGTAATGAGGTCAGGCATGGCAGGGGAGTGGTCCCAGAAGCTCAGGAAGTCCAGGGAAAGTGCCAGCAGCTTTGGAGAAGATGTCAGAGTTGGCCAGGGGGCCATCAGAGTTAGCCAAAAATGTGTTGGAGTTAGCTGGAGTAGGCGTGGAGTGCTGGGGAAGTTTGACAAAGCATTGGAGGAGGTTCTGGGGGGACAGGGGTTTGTTGGGCGATGTATGGGGGTCCAGGAAATGGGTCATGACATCACTCCCCCTTTAGTGTTAAGACCCTTGAGATGTGGGGAGTGGTCGGGGATTGGCAGGGGTGTGGGAGTCAAAGCCCAGTAATATTGATCAATCCGCAGCAAGTAACAGCAGTGTGGGAGGCGAAGTCAAAGCGTGGCCACCGCTTTATCAGGGGGTTCTTCCTAATTAATTAAAAAGCCTTGGACATACCCTGGGGCTTCCCAAATCCTTTGTCATGTCTTCTTCCAGTTACTCAGCCGCTCCCCCCACCCCATTGATTTCAGATGCAGATGTGGTGATTGTGTACAACAGTGAGGGGGAGGAGTTCAAGCATCAGTGCCAAGCTGGTGTGATATACTAGAGTTGTGAGCAGCATCGACTTGTTTTTTCAGGATGGCTGATGGAGTTTTGCAGAGTTGTCTGCAGTGGTGGTGGGTTCCCTGGGGGGTCCTAGGTGGGCCAAATTTCATTCCGCAGTGCCCTGATTGGCGGCAGGGGATGCGGAAGAGGTCCCACCATTGCAGCAAATCCCTCAGGTGGAGGTGATGGCAGAGGAGTTTGCAAGGGCATTGGCGCAGGCTCAGGGCCCCCCAACACTGGAATGGTGCCAAAACAAGGCCCCAGTGAGTCTTTGAGTTCTTCTTTGTTGCATGTGCTGATCTGTTGTTCTTAGTGTGTTCTCTGTGTGTGGCAGAGCAAGGCCTGCATCTTCAATGCATCCTCTGTGGGCTCATGGCATGACACTTCAATTTGCCTTCTGTGTTGCGTGAGCTATGAGAAGTGCTCGATCTTGTTGGAGTGGCAAGTGGTGTGCATTGCCACAGAGCAGGGGTGGGACAAGGACTGGGTGCAGAGTCAGCTGGGCAAGGCATGAAAGACCCGGGTGTCAGAGAAGGGGAGTGCAGGGCAGTCTGCAGGGTGGGTGGAGGGAGGGGGCGCCCTTGGTGGTGGACTGTGGGAAGCAGAGAGCTTCCTCACCATCAGGGGTGGGGCCCAGCAAGAGGCTATGGGGGCACAAGCCAATGACAGGCCCTCTGGGGTTTCATGTTTACTCTCCTACCCTGGACATGGCCTTGGAATGGGCATCAAGTTCTCCAGAGCCCCCACCTTTGATCACAGAGGTCTTCCTTTGCAAGCAGGTGGAGGTGCTAATGGCAGCATTGATGGCATGGGAGAGGAAGCTTCAACGGGTGAGGGAGGATCATGATGTGGCACAGGCAGAGAAGGAGGCATTGGAGCGGGCATAGAACACCTTGGTGTGAGTGGCAGAGCATCTGATGCAGTGGGAAGTGCAGCCCACGGAGGAGGCAGAGGAGTAGGAAATGGTGCTGGAGGGTGGTTTGCTGTGAGTGGAGTTGGAGGTAGCAAGGTGGAGGAAGGATTGGCTGGCCAATGAGGCCACTTCAGGGTGTGCAGGGATCCTTTGTAAGTGCTGTTCCCAATTCTCCACCTGTTACTAAATGGGTCGTGTTTGGGGTCAGGTTGGATGCAGGAGCACCAGGTTCTCTTGGACAGTGCCTCTGTGGCATTTGTGTTGATCCAAGACGGGTTGGCACAGATGCCCATGGGTCAGCCCCCGGAGTTGCAGCAGGGGATGGTAAGGGTGGGGAGGTTGCTGGCGGGGCATTGGTAGCATAATGTGGTGGCCCCAGGGTCATGGTGGGAAGTGGTGGCAGATGTGAGGGAGGCTTTGCCAGGGTTGGTGGAGGTCTTGGCAGTGGTGCAGGCCCAGATGGAGATTGATTTGGGGGTAGGGATAGCGGGGGTTCTGGGGGAAGAGTGAGGGGGTGGTTGGGCCCCGCTTCTTGTTGTTTTTGAGTTTGCTGCCCCGTTCCGCCTTGTATCATATATTTTTGTACTTTCCAATGCTTCCTTGTTGTTCCTGGGTGTGTGAAGTGAGACTTTAATTTGTGTGAGGGCAAGGTAAGTGCAACATGCAGGGGTGCAGGTGGGAGTTGAATCCCTAGTGGATCTAGAGGCAGGAGTTAAGCCCACTAATGCCATCTGCATTGGCTAGTCTCAGGATTGTTGGGGCAGGGTGGAGCACCATAGGAAGAGTTCCAAGGCTCGGTGGAGGTGTTGGGAGTCTTCCTGTGGAGTTCCATGTTGTTTTTGGGTGGCATTGCTGGGTTTGATTCTTGGGGCCTTGGACCCAGGGTATAGGGGTTTTCCTTCAGTCTGCAGTGGAGATGTGCATTGTGCTGGTTCAAAGAGGTGGACCTCTGAGTCTTCAACATGTTTTTGGGGTGGTCGGAGCTTCGGTCTTTTGTTGGTGCGGTTGGCGGAGGGGGGGGGGGGGGCGGAGGTCTTCCGGCAGTCTGGCCTTTATGCTGACATGGGTAGCAGGGTGGCGGAGGTCCTTTTTAATGGTGGTAGGGGTGGTGGGGTGAGGCTTGTCCTTGGGGTGTAGTCAGTCAGAGGAGGGAGTTCCTAGCGGCTTAGTGGTGGAGCCCCTGGAGTAGGGTGGTCCCTGTAATAGGTTGGCAGGGGGCTGTTTTCCATGCTGTCTATGCTATGGGTTTGGTCAGCATGGAGGCAGAGGTACTCTCTTAGGGTGAGGGTTGCAATTCCTTGGTTGGGGGTGCCCAGAGGTTTACATTTGGGTGGGGTTGTGCATGGTGGAGTGTTGTTGAGCTCTGGAGTATTGTATTTGGTAAGGGCACTCAGGATTGGGCTTTGCTGCACTCTGGAGTGTTGGCTCTGGTCAAAGTTGTGCTCCAGAGTATTGCATCTATGGGTGGGCATGCTTGGGTGGTGCTTTGGTGTGCTCCAGAGTGTTGATGACAAGGAGGTGGAGTTCAGGGTGATCAGTCCTGACCAGTTCCTTTGGGTCTGGAGTCGAAGTTTGAGAGTTCCAGGTCATCTATATGACATTGCTTTCCTGACCAAGGATAAGTCCAGAGACAGACAGAGGAGTCTTACATATTTCTGACACTTCCTAGAGTTTGGAGGTCTGTTGGGGTTGTATTGGTGGATGCTTCTTTGAGCAGGGGCAGTGCAGGAGTTGGTTAGGAAATGGCTCACCTCAGCAGAGATACTTTGGGGCTCGTCCCATGGGTTGTTCCTTCTGGGGGTAGATGGTTCTTTTGTTGGGGAAAAAGTTAGCAGTCCCAGAGTCAACATGAGGGTCACTTGGTGGGGGGTTTGTTGGTTGTGTTGGCTTTGGGGGTGGTGCGGGGTGGAGGAAGGGGTCTGAGGCACATTTTGTCGGTCTGCTGTTCCAAGTGTGAGTACCAGGGGTCTGGGGTTGATGTGGGGGTTGGGATTGGGTCTGAACTTGTTAGTGGAGTTGTGTTGTGAGTTGGAGGGGAAGCTCTGGAGTGGGAGTTCCCACTAAGCAGTGGAGTTGTCGTGGTAGGAGTGGCAGTGGCTCCTGGAGCCAAGCTTGGATGGGGGAACTGGTCTAGCTGTCTTCTGAGGTTTTGGGTGAGTCTGGCCATTGTCCCTCTGTGCAAAATATTTGCTGCATTGGGGGGAGATAGTCATTCACAATTGTTGGAGGGTGGCAGGGAAGTCAGTCATGGGGGAGCATTGGTTTGGACTCCCCAAGAGTCATGGTGGAGTCAGGGCAATTCTTCATTCATGCTCTGGAGTGGTCTGGAGGTTGTTGCAAATGTGGGTGGGAGTTGGTTGCTTCTTTGGAGGGCATTATTGGTCCCTTGATTGTTGGGGCAGAGTCAGTGGGGCCACTTCATTATCCTTGGCTTTGGGGTTGGTCTCCGTCAGGTGTGGTTGGATTCACCAGAGGTGTTGTGAATCTTGGGGGGGAGCTACTTCAAGGGTCCCAAAGTCTATTCTCTTCTTGGGGAGCATTTTGCATTGGGGGAGGGGAGTGGGATGGTGGTGGGGCTGTGACTCCAAGGGCAGGATTGCAGCATGTGACATCCTTTGCTGTTTTTTAGATGTTGATTTGGGGTGGGTGGCAATGGGGAGAAGCACTGCTCACTTCTTGGGGAAGGCATCAGCAACTTTAGGGTACTCCAGAGAGATTACTTCACATGGGGTTTGTTTCTGGGTACTCCGTTGGTGTGGTCCCTGCTTGATAGACATCTTCTGGCATAGGGGCAGGGTTGTATGGAGCTGGTGGCCAGTGATTTATGCTTGTGGGAGTAGGAGCTACAGGGGCCTCATTGTTGAACTGGCGTCATAGGTCCTCTTAGTTGGATGTCAGAGTTGAAGTGGGGGCCCTGGAGTTGTGTTGCTAGGGTCCAGAGTGGGTCAGAGGGGTGGATCAGGGCAGCTTCAAGTCAGTGCGGAGTTATTTGGGTCATTGATCCTGGCAGGGAAGTTCTCCAAGGATGTTGGAGTGTATGTTCTTTGGGTCATTGGGACATTTGAGTGGGTTGATTGACAGTCTCTGGGATGATGGTGGGGCTTCTCCCTCCCTTATATGAACAGGTCAGCAAATTTAGAGTATCCCAGGGAACTACTTTGTATAAAGCTATCTTTTCTATGGTTTGTTCTGGCAGGGTGATTTCTATGCTGAGGATTCTTGTTGTGGGAGGTAGCATAGTCTGATGGCAGAGTCCACATCTAATGGTGTGCAGGGAGGGTTGGCATTAAGGGTCTTTGATGTTGGAGGTTCTGGATCGAATGGGGGGGTGTTAAAATAGTGGGCAGGACTCTGGAGTCATTCTTTATTGAGAGTTGGGGTGCCATGGTTCTCCCCATTGATTTTGGGATTGTGCTTTGAGGATTGGGGTGGAGGTGCATATCTCTTCCTTCCTTGATCGCTTAGAAGCTTGGGGATTCCTTGGTCTTGTTCTGGGGTTGTTGGGGTCAGGTTGAAGGTGTCGGGCTCCCTTCATTAATAGGGCAGAAGTGACGGCTAAGTTGGCCAGGGGATTCTAACTGATCCTGGAAGTGGTTTCTATAATTTGGGGCATAGCATTGGTCTTGGAATCTTGCATTATTTTGAGTGGGGCTGCTAGGTTGAGCTTGATTCCAATCAGTGGCAGGGCTAGCTTGGAGGGTGGTCTTTTCTTGGGGTGAGTTGTGGGTGAAAGTTGGATGATCTGTTGTGTGGTGTCAGAGAAGTTGTCAAGCAATGGACCAAGTTGTTGCTAGGGTCTGGGTGAAGCCTTAGTCATGCTGGGTTTGGTCTTTGCGGGGAAGTGGAGCTGGCAGAGAAGGTACAGGAAGGGTGGGGGGTGGTTTGCAAGAGTGGTGTGGAGTTGGGCATGGGTTGGGGAGGGTGTCTGTGGAGAGAGCCATTGCATGGGTGTAACCGGAGTGGAAAGGGTGCTTGGTGTCGGATCCGCGACTCAGAGTGCCTTGACGAATTGGGCAGAGCGATATGAATCATAAGGGTTTCCAGGCACAGGTCAACCATAAACATTGGAATTGTTTGGTGAATGTGTGTGCAGGGCACATGCAGACATCACAAACAGGGTAAGGTAGAGTCTTGAGATTATGTCAGGTTCCGCTGACCACAGGAGCTCAGCTACACCTGGCGAGTCCTTACTAGGTGGACATAATTCCCTGCATGGACAACTGGGCACTCAGAGGTGTTCCAAACATTGGGGACTTGTGAGGATAGTTAGTGGGGATTGGTCCAAGCAAGTCCAGGGAGGTTCACAGGAGTAGAGGATGATTTGCAGGGATGGGGGACAGGCTTGGCAGGGTTCAGGCATAAGTCTATGTGTGAGTATTGTGGGTGTGAGGAGACGGAGGCTATGTGGATGACAGGAGCAGAGCTGGAGTTCTGATGGGGGATCAATGGGGATTGATGGGGTTCAGAGCCAAGCATGTAGCAGGGTCCAGAGTTAGTAAAGGAGTGTCTGAGGTTTATAATCATAACTGCTGAGTTCATAAGGATGTTATAGTTGAGAAGACTTGAACACAATAGACAGAATCAATGAGATCAGACAGAGTCAAACTAAATGAGACAGAGATGACACAAGAATGAGAATAGATTCAGGCAGAGACATGGAAGAATAACAAAAAGATAACAGAATAGAGACAAGATAAGACTGGGAGACTGAGAATAAGGAAAACAAGACACAGAACACAAAACACAAAAAAAAAACAATCAGAAACACATCAGGAAAGGCAGGTAGGTAGATAAGTAGGTAATCTCAAGACTAGAGTACAAGGAGCTACTCTACATCTTATATACTGACTACTGAAGAGCTCTGGGAATGTTGGCTGTGGTGGCAGAGCTTGGCAGAGCTCGACAGAGTTGACAGGTGTCAGTTATGATCAGAGGGTGGGCCACATTGATATGTTGATGGGATCAATTGTTGATGTAGTCTGTTCTGGGGTTGTCATGATACTCCAGGGTAAGTCAGGGAGGCCAGAGTGTTGAGTCAATAACGTATAATGGGGTCAGGCACAGTGGAGGAGTGGTCCCAGGGGCTCAGGAAGTCCAGGGGAAGTGCTGGCAGCTTTGGGGAAGATGTCAGAGTTGGCTAGGGGGCCATCAGAGTTAGCCGAAAATGCGTTGGAGTTAGCTGGAGTATGCACAGAGTGCTGGGGAAGTTTGACAAAGCATTGGGGGAGGTTCTGGGGGGATAAGGGTTTGTTGAGTGATGTATGGGGGTCCAGGGAACAGGTCATGACAGGAATGAGTTGATGTACTTGTCCAACATATGCTTTCCTTATCTGTACTGCTCCTTGTCACACAGTGTCAGTGCCGCTGTCTTGGCAGGGTCTAATGGGAAGAATTCTGTGCAAAAGTCCTTCTCAAAGGTGGCCCAGTCTTGAAAGCTCCCCACACCTCTGAGATGGCAGAAAACTCACAGCACATAGGTGGAGGTGCATCCAGTCTTCATGTATGACAGCACCCAGGCTATTTTCAAGACATTGGAGTCAAAAGCATCCCTACTGAGGTGGATGTAGGTGAGGCAGGATTGTAGGAATCACTCCCTACTGCAGCAACTCCAACATGTAATTGGAAGCCTCACTCAAGGCCTTCAATATTTTATATGGACCAACACACTTTAGACAGAGCTTTCTAGCTCTGCCCTCTGGAAGGTTGTGGTTTTTTGTCAAAAGGTACACTAATGCACCTATCTCCAGCTCTGGATCAGGCCTACAATGCAAATGGGTGAAGCATGTCTCAAGAGCACATGCTTCAATTATTGCATTATAGGCTACTGCTAAGTTCTCTAGAGCTTGGTGGGCAAACTGTTGAGTTTCCTTGGAAATTGCTGTATAGGACCTCATCTCACAAATCATAGATGGCATGTAGCCACTGTTCAATCTGAACAGTGCAAATTGTGTGGTTTCTAAAATGCTCATGTTTATAGCAAACTCAGTTAAGTCTATTTGACTTAACTAGTCTTTCTGGTCTGGGTGCACTACAGTGCACAATATCTGACCAGCATTCCTATTGGTATGTTTAGTCTGTCCATCTATCTGCAAATGGAAGGACATTGACATCAGGAGCATTGCTTCTAATAACTTATGCAGTTCATGCTACCATTTAGATGTGAACTTAGAATTTTGGTCACTGACAATTGAGCTTGGGAGGCCATGTAGCCTCACAATCTCATGCATCTATATCTGTAAAGGCAACCTCTGGAGCAGTGGATTGGAGTCATGCAGCTAGCAGAGGAGAATCTGGAGTATTTTAGTGGAATAGACAACAATACAATCAGTAACTAATCACCTAGCAGAGAGGAATCCAAAGAGAACAAGTCTAAGGATCCCTGCTGCTTGGCGTGGTGCATCAGCAGGTAGTGGAGGCATGGGAACTACTGTACAGGTGACTGGAGTTACTCCTAACCCTAGGGCAATGGTTGCTGAGGTTATATAGAGAACTCTGCAGTTCTTCAGAGATTTCTGTGGTCCTGGAAAGAGCCACAGAGACACCAAACCAGCTGCACAGGTGCTGGAACCAGTCATGGAGGTTGGAAAAGGAAGTCCTCTGACAGCAACCTGAAATCATCCACAACTTGATCTGGAGCCCAGGATTGAGGAGTTGGCACAGCATAGTGGTCTGTGGATGGGATTGGATATAAACCTCAGGTATCTGCCTACTATCAACATTAATTAGGTAGCCAGCAGAAGAGTATGCAGGATTATATTTTATTCATTGTGAGTGGAGTAAGGAAGAGTCTTGATATTATGTCAGATCCCTTGAGCAAGTTCTCACTAGGCAGATGTAATGTCCTATGTATATAATATGTCTACTGGTGGGTTTCAGATGCAAAGAACTTACAAGGATAGGTCTGGGGAATTCTAGAGAGGGCTAGGATTAGTACAAGTAAGAGGTGAGCACCAGGATGTAAAGTACTAAATTCCAAGGACTGCTATTGGGAAAGCAGGGCTACTTGAGTCATGCAAGCAACGATAGTGGAACCAGGGCTTGAGGAAAGTTCAGAGATGGAGTGATGGGCCCTTGGGCTTACTGTGGAACAAGGTCTGGAGTCAGAGGAGAAGGTATAGGCTTACAAGGATAAGAATGGAGATTGGGATAAAATTAGAGTTGAGATAATCAGGCCCACAAGAGAGAAGCTGAGATAAACCAGGCAAGATGGAGACAAGACAAGACAGAGATGAGATGAGAACAAGATAAGATTGAATCAATACAAGGCAGAGATTGGAACAAGTAATATCAAGACTACTGTAACTGATATTACTCTACAACTTAAATATGGCTGAGGGGACTCCTCTGAGACCATTGTCTGGTAGTGGCATTTGTTGTGCCACACAGGTTGGGCAGGTGTTGGTTCTGATCTGGTGCATATGCCATAGTAATACTCTAACATGGATCTGTGATGTATAGCATGTGCTGGGGGCCAGGAGAGGTGTCAGAGGCACCTGGGAGCTTGGTGGAAGTCAGGAGAGTGATGGAGCCCGAAGAGGAGGCATTGGAATTTGCCAGGAAAGTATTTGAGCTTGCTAGGGCAGAAACTGAGGGTGAATGAAGGTCAGGGTGAGTTGAGGAGGCATTGGCAGATACTTCATGCTGTTGGGGCTGCTCAGAAAGAGGTCCAGGGGTCTGGAGATGGGTCATGAAACAACACCAATCAATCATCTCATACAGGGCTTACAACAATTTGTCCTTTTCATTCCTTACATGATGCTACACATATTGTAGGAAATCTCCTACTAGCAGGCACACTCTTTGACACCTCATTTGCACCATGAACTTGAATGCTATGATGAAGTGCCAGTAGCCCAAGTGACCAAAACCAACAGTTCTCAGGTAAAGAGATCTCATGCCTGCTGAAGAAAAGACAATAGTCATCCAGAACTCTAGAGGATTACCTATACTGGTGAAAGAACAAGTGCACATTGGTCTAATTCCACTTGTCACTTCTGCTGTACCATTGGCAGCAACTGATGATGACCATGAATTTTCTGGAGATGCTACAATGGTAGATGATATATATGCTGTTCCCATTTTGCATGGCAAGGTGAATTTTTATGTCAAAATTGTGCAACATATTATTGTTCATATTTTATAGACACAGGCAGACTATCTAGATGACTTCATCAACTATGTTCCACAGTTGCTCAATGGTTTGTTCAGTTGTGAATCCATTGGTGATATTACTCATTGTCATGCATGTACTGACAATCATCTTGCACAATGGCAATGCTGTGATAAGATTTTTTTGTCCATAGGTGTTTATGCTGAACACATCAGTCCAACCCACTTCACCAACCAGAGATATGGAATGGCAAATACTTCCAGCCCATGGCCTTATATAATGCAAGTGGCTATTTCTATGTTCTCCACCATGCAATTCACAATTGTCATAGTGGTATGACCTGGGTGAATGTTCTTTAGGACTATAAATGAAAAAATGACATGAAAGAGCAAGACTTCCTGCAAGCCATCTAGAGTATGTCAACATTGTCATGGTGCTATTGGGCATGCTGAAATTATTAATACAGGTCATGATAAACCAATTGATATTGATTTAAAAACAGAAATTCATAGAAACATGTTTCTGGCACTGGGTCTGCTGGCAGAAATGCAGTTTTTATCAGTGATTTCCTCTCTGGAAATGCAGCTTTTAGCAGTGAATCTGTCCCACAAGATGGCAGATCTGCTGTCCAATCAGTCTCTGCAGCAGGAGCAACAGTTTTTGTCAGTGGATATAGAGGTTTTGTCTATGGATCTGGGGTCAAATCTGTCAAATGCATCTATGCCTACCCCACATGCCAACATTCTGGCTAGAATTTAGATACTAGAGGAGGAGCAACAGGAACTAAAGGAAAATGACACTATGGAAGGTGGAGAACTGCTATTGGAAGAAGTACCAGTGAAAGATGTTTCCTCACATGGACCACAACAACTGGAGGAAAATCATACTACTCATGTTGATGGACTTCTCCTCTGCAGCCACTACTGGTTTCAATCTATCACCTGCATATGGGTGCCATATTGAGAGAATTGATTGCTTTGGAAACCCAATCACATGCATTGTACACACAACTGGTGTGCACTACATCAGTATTATTGCATGCAAGTATTCTGGCCAAGATATCTGGGTTGAGGATGTCATTCACTCCCAGCTGATTTCTAGCACCTTTGACCAGACAAGAACATATTTTACAATAGCCATTCTGGATGATATTTGTCAGACAAATTTAGAGTGCAAAGCTTCTGCTTATTAGTATTGACAGAAACTTATAATGATTACTTCATCAACTACTTCTTCAGGTGAAGTAGATAACCTCTATTGTGAATTACAATGACTTTTCTATTCATAGCACTAGTTAGAAAATTGAAATGAGCAGGTTTTGGATATGATCAGACAAAAGAACCAATGGCACCAGAGTGCAGTGAAGTTGCAATATTCTGTCTCACTTGCCCTGAACCAGGAGTGAATATTCTGTCAAACTGAGAAGATCTGGTTCAGTAGAAGTTCAATCACTCATTAATGATGGATGGAAACTTCAAGGCAGATCATGTCCATTATTAGAAACCTGCTCAGGATGTATGGCATTTCAAGAGAGGTGGAATGATGCCTATGAGGGATAAGCTTGATGAAAATCTTAAGTTTGCAAAGGATAGGCCAACAGTGAGTTTTTCCTTAGATTACTAATATGTGCCATTATTGATTGACTATTGATGTATGAATCCAAATTGCTCCCATCTGCCATCAACCATCCACTATTAACATCCACTCCAGCCATTCAGTGAGTCCATTGCCAGGGAGCTCCTTGTGAAAATACATTCAAGACCATCAAAAAGGCACTCCTAATGAACAAATCATGCAAGATTACTGGAGTTGTTGCAACAGCATACACTTGCCATGGCTGCTTTGCTCCAAACAGCAAAGCAAACTTAACCTATGGTAAAGGCCAAGTGTATACAGACTTTTCCATCACATGTGCACTGAAGACAGCTTACCTAGAATTTATTAAGCTCATCTTGCTGGCATATGACATAGCATGCCAGTGGTGTGTAGAATTTTTCAAACAATTAGCAGAAGGGAAGGAAGTTTTACTAGATAATTTACTGGTTGACTGTGCAATTGGCCTCCTTCATGTTCATGGCTAGAAAAGAGATTGCTTTTTCTGCTTTGCCTCATTATTGATTCCAGGAGTTAGCCACCTTGCTGGGGAGATAATTGAAACTCTTTGTTCTACTCTCAATAAAGTGTTACAGATGGCACAAACTGCTACTCTTGCACATCCATCAAAAAAAAAGTTGCTTAGAAAGTTGGCCAAATATGGCCTGGGACCTCTGGGTTCAGGGACACATGGTGCCAAGGTGCTAGATAGTATTCTAATCCCTAAACCCACAATGATCAATGACTACTAGGTAATTTCAGGATGAGTGCCTCAAGCTGAGCAAAACATATTCTGATTTTTAATACCAAACATGGTATTATACAAGCATTAGGAATCTTTGACAAAGCCAGGGACTTATCATGTTAATTTAACTTTACTAGATGATGGCACCTATATTACTTTATCAGATATCCATATCATCATGATAAGTCTAGAAAATGATTGAAACTATCTTGCAACTAATTGTACTTGTGCCATTAAAGGCATGATATATACATCTGCAACCTAAGTTTACCTGGGCTGACCTGATGTCATTAACCCAGTAAAAAACCACTGAAACATCCTCCTGAGATTCCTTGTATATAGTGGCTAATATGGTGGTTATTACTGAGTTTCTAACAGATACTCAAAATCAAATTTAATTACAATGCTCTGTAGTTACATGTAACCATTTTCACTGTCTGTAGCATTGACAGCCTTATTGATAACTAAACTGGAATCCAATGAGGACAAGCCCTGGTTTCAAGGCTTACCTCTGGTAAATGACTCAGATGTCCCAAGTTCTACTCCTCAACTACCAGTACTACTTCCACCTCTGAAACTTGATCCTTTGAGTCTGACTCTGCATTCACATGCCCTCATTATACCCAAATCCAGTTTAGAACCTGCTTTGACCACCATTGAAGCAGTTGATAACTACTCTCTGTCCCTTGTTGCCACACCTATGAGGAAGACCCTTGGCATTGATTCTAGCTCATAGATTATTTACTCTATCATTGTGCTTAACTGTCTGATTTTGACTCTATATTGCTATTTGCTATTACTTAGGTTATCTGCTGCTCTACAAAATCAAGTTTTTTTTGAAATATGACTTGTCATTCACTTCAAAAATGAAATATCATTGAAACAGTTTCTAAAGCATTGTAAGAAAGACTACAATGATCCAAAGCCCAATAGCTCTTCAAAATGATCCTTGTCATCATCCTCACCATCCTCTGAGTCAGCCAACTGATTATTGTCTTCATTATCTGGATTGCTGTCTTCAAACAAATTTTTTGCAGTGAGACCTTCCTCCAACTCTGAGTCTGAGTTGGCTGCAGAGCCATTGGGCTCTGATTGTTGATGATCATCTGAGTCTTCAGAGGGTGAGTCAGACTGGTTGATGATCACCTGCTAATCTTGGGATCAAATGAACCACATGGAGAATGTTGGCAAGATCAACAAATCCAATAGCATTGTTGCCTTCCAAAAAACCAATTTGATGCAATTGTTTTGCAATAGGACTGGATTTGACTCCATAGTCAAGCCCATAACAACACCCCCAGAAAAATTCCATTTGTTGAAACTGTCCACTTCCCAAGAGTACCATCACATAGAATATCTTGATGATACAAAAATACCAATATGGATGAAAGTTGCCATCCTCTTCATCAGTAAGAAGCATGACATCAGACTGTGGCTTGATCATGTCAATTATTATAGGTGGTGTAGTTGACCCATCAAGTCTTGTCCTCATATATCCTCTGGTCCTTGATGATGAGCTTGCATCAATGTTCATCCATCATTGCAACACCATCAGGAATGAGGCTTGTCAACAAGTGATCAATCAGCTTCAGCACAAATTTCTACCAGTGAAGCATGACAAATTAAAGATGTTTTGCTGAATGTTCAACAATTTGAACTCATGTTTATAGCAGGCTCCTATCAGGTTCTGCTAACCACAGGGGCTCAGCTACACTGGGAAAATCCTTACTAGGCAGATGTGATGTCCTACACTAATAACTGGGCATTCAGAGAAGGTCTAGACATTGGGGACTCATGAGGATAAGCAATGGGGAGTGATCCAAACAAGTCTGGGGTGGTTTAGAGAGGTCTAGGATGAGTTGTGGGGAAAGGGTGGGGCTTGATAGGGTGTCAGGTACAAGTCTGGAAGCAAGTATTAGAGGTGTGGAGCAAATGGAGGCTATGCAAGCAATAGAAGCAGGGCCAGAGTTTGATAGGAGATCAATGGAGGTTGATAGTTTTTAGAGCCAAGTGAATAGTGAGGTCTGGAGTTGGTTTAAAGAATGTTTGAGTTTGTAATTGTAAGCATGGAGGTTTGTGGAGGCATTAGAGTTGAAAGGTCTTGAGCACAATAATGGAAACAGAGTCAAATGAGATGAGTTGGAGTTGAGGCAAGATTGAGACAAGAACAAAAATAGATTCAAGTGGAGATGCAAAACAATAATGAGAACAGTAATGGAAGTAGAGATGAGACAAGACCAGGAGACTGAGAGAAGGCCAGGAGACTGAGAGAAAGAGAAATATAACACAAAACACACATCACAAGATAGAAACAATGAGAAACACATTGGGTAAGGCAATATCAAGACTAGAGTACAAGGAGCTACTCTACAACTTATATACTGACTACTGAAGAGCTCTGGGGGACAGTGGGTGTGGCAGTGGGGCTCAACAGGGTCATGCAGGGTCAATGGGTATTAGTTGTGATTAGAGGATGGACTGTGGTGATATTCTGATGGGATCAGTTGAGAATGCAGGCCATTCCAGAGTTGTTGTGATGCTCTGGGGTTGGTCAGGCAAACTAGGGGGAGGAGTTAGTGATGTATGGCAGAGTCAGAAATAATAGGGGAAGGTCCCAGGGCTCAGAGAGTCAAGGGAAGCATCAATGGCTGTGGAGAATGCATTGGAGTTAGCTAGGGAGCTGTTGGAGTTTGCCAGAGAAGTGTTGGAGTTACCTGGAGTGGGTGCTGAGGGTGTATAATGGTTGGGGGAGTTTGATAGGGTGTTGGGAGAAACTCCAGGGAAGCGAGCAGATTAGTAATGATGTTTGTGGGTCTAGGGAGTGGATTGTGATAGCTCCTCTTTGTTATTCTTACACTATTGCAAAAGATTTATTGGCACTTGTGAGGGAATGTCAGTCATGAATGGTCCAAGCCAAGCCACCACTCATGTCCTGACCATCCAGTCAAGAGGCGAGCAGTGAGTGAGCCAGGGGTTTTCCTTAATTTTTTTTAATGTGGTAGCAGCTTTGAATTTTTTGCCATTGAGGAAGCTTTCTGTCATGCAGTAGCTGTCAAGTTCCACTGACTATGGGGGCTCAGCTACACTGGCAAGTCCTTACTAGGCAAACATAATGTCCTGCACTTATAACCTAGTGCTCTGGAGGTGGTGTGGATTGTAGGGACTTGCAATGGGGAAGTCAAGGAAAATGGTCCAAGCAAGTCTGGAGTGGTCTAGGGAAGTCTAATATCAAGTATATCAAACATTGGGCTCAGGTAGGTGTCAGGAATGAGTTTGTGAGTGCATAAATAGACTGCAGGATAAGCAGAGGCTTTGCAAGTGATGGGAGCAGAGCTAGAGGTTTGATGGGAGATTGATCAAGACTGAGTTTTGTGGCTAAGCAAGGGGTAATGTCAGGTTCTGCTGACAATGGGAGCTCAGCTATACTGGCAAATGCTTCCTAGGCAGACATGATGTCCTGTGCTTATAACCAAGTGTCTGGGATTGGTGTGGAGTGACTTGCGAGGGGGAGCTAGGGGGCAGTCCAAGCAAGTTCAGAGTGGTTTGGGGACATCTAAGACCAAGAATACTAGTTGTCAAACCTGGATAGGTGCTGGAACAAGTTTGTGGGCATGCAAATAGAATGTGGGGTGAGCAGAGGCTTTGCAGTTGATGGGGGCAGAGCTGGAGTTTGATGGGAGATCACCAAGATGTGAGGGGTTCCTGGGCCGAGTGGGGAGCAAGGTCTGGGGTTGTTGTAAGAATGTTTGGGTCATAGCATGCGTGTGGAGTTCGTACTGACGTTGGAGATGAGAGGAACTTGGGAAGACAAAGGAAATATACACAGTTGAGATGAGACAGAGATGAGGCAAGGCAAGACAGAGAAAAGAGATAGATTTGAAACTGAAAATAGAGACAGTGATGAGATGAAAGACAAGACATAGGAAACCAGTAAATGCAATATCAAGACTAAAGTACTAGGGGTTACTCTACGACTTATATACCTACTACTAGGTAGTTCCGGAAGGCAGAGGATATGGCAGCAGGCTCAATGGAACTGCACAGAGTTGATGGTTGTTGGGTGCAATCTTGGAGCAGGCCACGGTGACATTCTGATGGGATCAGTTGGAAAGCAGATTGTTCCAGGGTCAGGGGAAGTCTTAGGAGTCCAGGGGAATTCAGGGGATGCATCAACTGCTGTGGAGAAGGTGTTGGAGTTGATCAAGGAGCCGTCAGGGTTTGCCGAGGAAGTGTCGGAGTTGCCCAAAGTGGGTGCAGAGGGTGGGCAAGGGTTGGGGAGTTTGGTGGAGCATTGGGGGGGCTGGAGGCAGTGTTGGGGTCTAGGGAGCGGGTTGTGACATCACTCCCCCTTCAGCGTCAAGACCCTCAAGACATGGGGCACAGTTTGGAGATCAGTGGGGCATGGGAATCGAAGTCAAGCAATATTGATCAGACTGCAGTAGTGGCAGTGGCATGGGAAACAAAGTCAAAGCATGGCCGCCGCTCCTCAGGGAGTTCTTCCCTAGTCATTGAAAAGGGTCAGATGTACTCTGGGGTTCCCAAACTTTCCCAATGTTGTCTTCCACATATTCTCCAGCAGCATTCCCATCCATATTAGCACATACCTTGACTTCTTCCTCAGAGGACTCTGAGGGTCAGCAAGACCATAGGCAGGTGCAGGCAATATACTATAGTCGTAAGTACCGTCTCTTGCTTGTCATGGCTGGAGTGCTGATTAAGTCCCATCAAAGTTGTCAGCAGTGGTGGCAGGCCCCTTGGGGCTTTTGTTGGGGGAGGCTCCAGTGCAGTCAGCAGCAGAAGTGGTCCCCGCTTCTCATTCCAGGCCTGGCATTGCCCCCAGGGTGGTCCGCCCTGTCCCTACAGGGTCAAGAGTTGTGCAGGTGGACGTGATGCCAGAGTACTTTGCAGAGGCTGTGGAGCAAGCAAGAGGTCCCCTGATGTTAGAGTAGTGTCAGGCGGTGGCACCAGTGCATCATTGGCATGCCCCTTCCTTATTAAGCTAACCCACATCTCTAGTGCATGTCCTATACCTGGCAGAGTGAACAGTGCAAGTTTGAGGAGCCCATGCCAGAAGTGCAGCAGGACATGTCAGTGTGTCTCCCATGTCACTCGCAGCATGAGAAGTGCTCTGTCACTCTGAGTTGGTGTGCCACTTGCATTGCAGCAGAGCAGGGGTGGGACCACAAGTGGGTTGCAGTGCAGTTGGAGGAGGGTCGGAGGGGTAGGGTAGAGGAGAGGGGTTCTGGGGTAGAGGGGGGAGTTGGCATGGAGCAGCCCCCAATGAAAGTTGGGCCCCCACAGGGTGGGCAGAGGGAGAGGGCCCCCACAATGTGCAACAAGGGTAAATGGAGGGCATCCCCCTCACTGGAGGTAGGGCCTAGCAAGCGGGCATAGGGGGAGCCAGCAATGGTGGGCCCTCCAGGTCCCATGGTGTATTCCCCAACTTCTGGGGCCTTAGTTGAGCAGTCTGCGGGAGGGTTGTGGTCAGTTGCTAAGGCTTTCCTGCTGTGTCGGGTAGAGGAGTTGGAGAGGTTGTTGGCCACATGTGGGGAGGAAGTTTGTAGGGTGGGGAAGGAGAAGGACAGGCTTTAGAGGGAACTGGACAAGGCTTGGAAGGAATGGGACTTGGCACATAGGGATAAAGATATTACTGTGGGACTGCCATAGAGTGACTGCCACAGAGTGACTGTCACAGCTTCAAGAGCTACAAGCACATATGAGGCTATTGGAGGCAGTGGGGCAACAATTGGAGGGGTTGGGAACATAGGGGACTCAGCGAGGGTCCAGTGCGGAGGTGACCTGAGCAACAGTGGAGAGAGTGTGGTGGCAGGAAGAGTGGCTTGCCAACAAGGCAGCCTCAGAGTGGCAGGGAGTGCTCTGTAAGTGCTCCCTTCATCTCCCATTTACTATGAGCTGATATTCAATTCTGCAGACTGGGCCAGGGAGCACCACATCCTCCTCAATGGAGCATCAGCAGTGCTGGGGTCCATTCACAATGGGTTGGCAAGGATGCCCGGGGAGCTCCTGCCAGAGTTGGGGCAGGGAGTCATGCAGATGGGGCGTCTGCTGGTGGGACATTGGCAGAGGGCAATGGTGGACCCTGGAGCATGGTAGGAGGTGGTGATAGACATGGCAGAGCTGCTCCTGGGGCATCCTAAAGTTCTGGCAATGGTAGTAGTGCAGCTGGAGGTGGATCTGGTGAGGAAGATAGTGGAAGTGGATTCAGAGGGGGAGGGGGAGTAGGGGCTTTCTGGATTCTGGTGTCTCGTTGCCCCATGCTCCCCTATTTCTATATCTTGTATTTGTAGCCTTGTTGATATTGGACTCCCTGCACTTCTGCTGAGCATGAGAAGTTTTCAGAATGAGTGAGGGGCAAAGTAAGTGAAAACACATAAGGGAGGTACTTGTGGGAGTTGAATCCCTGATAAATCCAGAGGTGGGGGTTATGCCCACTGATGCCAACTGCACTTGCTAGTCCCAGGGGTCCCAGGGCTTGGTGGGGTGTTGTCAATGGAAGTCCTGGAGTTTGTCGGGGGCTCCATTGAGGTTTTCTTGGGGCTCCCACATGTTGTCCTCAGGTCCATAGCCCTTCCAGCAGACTAAGTACTGGGGTTGTCTGTGGACTAAGCAGGAGTCAAGGATCTGGTCAACCTCGTAGCAGTACTCATCCTCGACCTTGACAGGGGGTGGTCGGCTAGGGCACTGGCTAGGAAAGGAGTCCAGGGCATGTTTTTCAAGGAGTTAAATGTGGAACATGGGGTGGAGGCCTTTCAAGCCTGGAGGTAGGTTGAGTTTATAGGCATGCATGAAGACCTTCTGGAGGACTTTGAAAGGACTGAGGCATTTGTGGTCTAGTTTGATGGAGGGCCTCCAGGTCTTGAGGTTGCATCAATTGAGCCAAACCAAGGTGCCAGGGGGCCAGTTGGGGGTGGGGTCACATTGGGCATTGGCATGTTTGGAGTAGGCTTGATTGGTGGTGTTGATCTCATCCCAGAGGAATTGGTGAAGGGATTGGAGGTCCTTAGTGACTTTGTGGGCGGCATAGGAGGGGATGTCCTTCAGGGACAGGGTGAGTCAGGGGTTGTAGCCTTTGTTGGCATAGAAGGGGGAGACTCCAGTGGTGGAGTGGGGCATGTTGTTGTAGGTGAATTTGGCAAGGGGGAGTTCTGCATACCAGTCATTCTATAAATAGTTAACATATAGGCAGAGATACTGCTCCAGCATCTGGTTCACTCATTCTGTTTGTCCATTGGTCTCCAGGTGATAGGCAAGGCTGGTTCTGATCCCGAGTGCCTTGCATAGCAATTGCCAAAAGTGGAATATGAACAGGGGTCTGCAGTCAGAGACGATGTTGTCTGGGAGTCCATGCTTGGAGAATACATGTTCAAGGAATAGTTTGGTGAACTCCAGAGCATTGTCAGTGGTCTGGCAGGGGATGAAAAGGCCTTGCTTGGTGAGGTGGCAAACAATGATGAGGATTGCATTGAAACCTTTGGAGTTGGGGAGTTTGACAATATGATCCATCAATAGGGAGGACCAGGGGTGGTGGCCGACGGGGAGGGGTTTCAATAATCTATGGGGGCAGTGATGGGGTACCTTGGCCTAGAGGCAAGGTTCACAGGCCCTTATGTATCATGTGACGTCCTTCTTCATTCCTGGCCACAAGTAAGTCTGGGAGATGAGTTGAAGGGTCTTACAAATTCCTGGGTGCCCCCAGAGCTTATGGTTGTGGTGCTGCCAGAGTATGTCGAGGCAGATGGACTTGTGGTCTGGAGCATAAGTTCATCTACTCTGGAGCAGGAGGCAGTGGTCTGGAGACAGTGAAAAGGGGTTCCCGGCGCTTGACTCATTGGGGTTGTTGCAGGGGTCATGCTGGGTGAAGAAGCAGTCCAGGGGTGAATTTCTGATTTGCTGGAGGATTCCTTCTTCATTTAAAATCAGTACAGCATGTAGATGTTTGGGGGGGGGGGGGGATTACCACTCAATGGTTGAATGTGTTCCATTCGGCTTCTAATGACTTCTTTGGATACACGTCAGCTCTTTGAGTGAGAGCATTGGGCTTCATGCTGAGTCACCCAGGGTGGTAGTGGATGGTGAAGTCATACTCCGAGAGGGTTTTGGACCATCGGGCTTGGCGGCAGCTGAGCTGTTTCATGGTTGTGAAGTATTGCAGGTTGTTGTGGTCAGAGTATACTTGGATGTGGTGTGGGTTCCCTCAAGGTAGGCCCACCACTGATGGAAGGCTTTGACGATTGTGAGGAGTTCTTTGTTGTAGATGTTGTAGTTGAGTTCTGTTGGGATCATTGATTGGGTGTAGAAGGCAACAGGACAGAGATCTTTGCCCCCTGAGTCCAACTGGGAGAGTATCCCAGCAATAGAATAGTCAGAGGCATCGCATTCAAGCACGATCGGCAGGGAGGGGTCAAAATGGTGGAGGACTGGAGGGGAGGTGAAGGCCCTCTTCAGGAGGAGGAATATGCTCTGGCACTTGCTATCCCAATCCCAAGGGGTGTCCTTCCATGTGAGTTGGTTGAGGGGTTTGGTGATCCCAGAGTAGTTGTCAATGAAATGGTGATAAAAGTTAGCAAACCCCAGGAATGACTGTACCTCCTTCACGTTCTGTGGCAGGGGCCAGTTGAGTACTGCGTCGACCTTGGTGGGGTCCATGCACATGCCATCAGGGGTGACAATGACTCCAAGATATTCAACCTCCATCATGTGGAAGGAGCATTTCTTGGGTTTGGCATGAAGGTAGTACTCTCGGAGTCATTCTAAGATGTGGTGGATGTGCTCCAGATGCTCCATTGGTGAATTCAAGTAGATCAGGATGTCATCCAGGTACACAATAATGAAAATGTCATTCATATCATGGAAGATGTCATTCATGAAGTACTGGAAAGTGGCAGGGGAGTTAGTCATTCCAAAGGGCATTACAAGGTACTCAAAGAGGCCATAGCGGGTGTGAAAGGCAGTCTTCCATTCATGTCCAGGAGGGATCCAGATGTTGTTGTAGCCAGAGCGGAGGTCTATCTTTGTGTAAATCCTGGCACTGCAGAGATGATCAATGAGGTCTCCAATCAAGGGGAGGGGATACCGCTTATGTCTTGTGACCAGATGCAGCACCATCTTCTGTGCTCCTTGTTTTACTGAACCAGCAATATACAATGCAGGTTTCCCATTGTATTGTCTAACGGTTCTTGTGTTCACTCTCATCATGATATACGCTGTCGCACTCAAGTATGGCCGGTCAAATCCACTTATCTACATCTCCATCTGTTTTCTCGTTGCCTCGGTGTCCATCATGGCCATCAAAGGCTTTTGTGTTGCGGTGAAGCTTACCTTTGGCGGCAAAAACCAGTTCACACACTTGAGTACATATGTGCTAGGAATATTGGTAGTGCTATGTATTCTTGTGCAGATGAATTACTTCAACAAGGCACTTGACATTTCCTCCACAAATGTGTAAGTCTTTCAGACGGCGGCGACCCCATTACTGAGTGTAAATCCGATGTATTCTTCCAGCTTCACATCAAGCACCATCACCACCTCTCCTCATCCTATTCCAAGGCTTTGATACTACCGGCGCCACTGTCTCTTCTTGTGGATTCGCTGTCATATTCCTTGGTGTACACTTAACTTTCCACGAGCACTTGGAGAGCACTGGACACTCTAAGGTAGCCTTATGAATCCCCGGCTAAGCTTACAAGGCCGCTTGTCGCTCGATGGATGAATGGTGATACACCTGTGGGTCCTCTCCCACGGAACCATTCTCGGTCGCGGCTCACATTACCCGCAATCAATCAGCAACGCTTCTCAATACGTTCGGCGAACACGAAGATCCGTCAGAAGCCGCAGGACTGGAGGAGTTAAGGGAGGAAGAGGTGGATGAGGAGTATGATGAGAATGCTGATGATCGGACACGATTAAAGAAAGATGACTCCAAGCAGCAGCTTAACGGTAATGGCAGGCAGAATGGATCTCGTATCCAGAGCCACTCCCCCATTCCAAGTCGTTCGTCGTCGACAGATGACCGAATCTCGAAGGCGCATGGTCACCCGCTTCGTGAAATGTGGTGTGAAAATATCAAGACTTGTTAGACGAATGCATCTCAGATGTATATTCTCACACAGTCGATGCAAAGACGATTACACAGAGTTTTCAACTCGAGTCCTCATTGAAGGAAAAGTATCAGTAACCTAGATAGTCTTTTTGATCGCGACCATCATGAGATACTGTATCAACATATTCTTCATTTTGATAGATTCGTCTTGGGCTAAGCATGCGATGATCCCTTAGGCTTATTGTGCCGTTAAAGCGACAGGGATGTCTGCTGATTATCGTAATCCAGTTGACAAGCACAGTCAATTTATCTCACACGGCGAGGGATGATTTGTGATACGTGAGCCTATCGCTAGTTCACCTTAGACAGTATCAGCTTGCAGTTCGGATCAATGTAAGCTGGTGACAGAGACGCAGGCATGGCATATTGAGGCTGTCAATAAGGGGTAGATGAGGAGACCATATGATCTTTGTAAAGATGGGATAGATGTGGATCGAAGGAGTTTGCGTTCAGTGCAAGGAATCGAGAACCACCTTACAAGGAAAATCATATGAGCGAACGAGTCAAAGCGCAAGACAGAATTTGAAGGCGAGCTTGTGCTCATCAGGACACGTCATTGTCGTAGCCATAAAGTAGTTTTCCAGCGGGAGACATGAGTTCAGTTACTTTCATCATACACTTACAGCTAGCAGGCGACGATTTCGACCACATGTAATCACGTGACAGGATTAACAAAGTCGCGTACTCCGTGTTGAACATCCGCGTGAGAATCTCTGTAAACTCAACCGTCCGCTTACAAACACTTTCAAGGAACGAAACCGGGGCACCACCCCGCTCTGTACCGTCTTCGCTCAAGCATCCTCCAGATACGCATACTACTCACCTTCCATGTTCATATCTCTGGAAGAAGACAGCATCATCTTGGTCGATGGGAACCACCCTCGCGTTGTAGAGGACGAAGAAGATCTCGTCATCCTCGAGGACATTGATCGTTCTATTTCTCCATCTGGCTCTCCCTATGCCCCCCATCAACAGCAAACGGACCTAAGCATACCTCAGCCGAGAACTGTCCAGCAAGGGCCCCCCAAAACACCCGTTCGCAGCCGCTCACAGAGTCTCCACCGTGATGTATTGATACGGAATGCGCAGAGAGCGATGCTCAAAGCGAAGGATGTTGACATCGAGGAGCCCCTTGTTGGAGGTAACGAGCAGAGTAAAGAGGAACAGACGAAGCAGGAGCCGAAACAGAAGTTGACGTGGCGCAAGAGTTTCCAGCAACTTTGGCCGTTCCGAAACTTGAGTCCTACCAAGGACGAGGAGGACAGCGAAGATGAAGAGAACGAGAACGAGAACGAGAACGAGGTTCGTTTCTTCCCGTACGTACTTTCCAAGAATATACTCACATTTTTCTAGACATCCGCCCCCTTACCGCCCCCCTCCCCCTCTACCTTACCGACGAACACGGACGACGACGATGACGCAGAAGAGGAGATTGAAAATGAACACCTCGCTCCACTCTTAGCACCCCGTACGCCTCTTCGTCCCCCCCACAACCGCGCCTTAGGAGCATTCATGACGCCCCAACCACGAATCGGGACATCAGTGTCCGATCCGACGGTTCAGCGTGCAAACGAACAAGGCCGGATGGGAGGAGGGGTGGGGCAAGGGAGGCTTTCGCTTGGGGGCGGAGAGGCGAGGAGAGTTTTGGTGGAGCCTCAGGTGTGGAGAGTTAGGGATATTGTCTTGCCGCCTATTGAGCCTGTTGCTGGATGTGGAGGTATGACGAGGGGTGTGTTGGCGTCGCCTGGGAGACCGGCGGTGAGTGGGAATGCGAGGAAAGTTTTGATTGGGGAAGAGGAGCGGAAGGTGCGTTTCTTTCTGTGTTTTTTTCTCATGTTTGCTGTTATCCGTTCTTTGAATCTTGCGCTTCATGTCCAGTTTTTGTTTTCCCTTCGGATGCAACTTGGATACTAACACCCCACATAGGCAATCCAAGAACGCCGCCGCAGCGCCTTGCGCGAGCCAACTGGACCTGGATTTGTACCCGGGTTCTCACCCATGAAACCTCGCTCATCCAGTACAAGTATTCATGCCAAGCCGGTATCCCCAATCAAAGCTTCGACACGGCCTACGCTGTCCACACTCTCTACATTTGAAAAAGAAGATCAAGAGGAGGATACGAGAATTTTATTGGAGAGGCTGAAGGAGATGGTGGAGGGAATCAAGAAGAGGCGGAGAGGGTTGCCTCAACATCCCCTACCACAGGTGCTGGCAACGCCTATACGTCCTCTGTTTACACCTGGGCGGGGAAGGAGTCCTGTGAAGAGGGGTGAGGTTTTTTCGCTTCTGAGGATGGAACTAAGGGAGGATCTTGTGCAGAAAGAGGTGGAGGTGAACAAGAATGTAAGTGGGAGTATCGTTTTGGTGAGGTATATATTTGCTGAACGGGTTTTTGGACATAGGTACTGAGCCTAGAAGAGAAAGAGAACGAAGGAGCCCAGGCGCCGACGTCTACGGCTGTTCAGGAAGATTTGGCTTCTGATGAGGTCTCTAAGGACAAGGAGCTTGTGCATGAGGTATGGCTCTGTCAGATATGAGAGATGTACTGGCTTATTTGATAAATAGAAACCACGTTTGGGGTCGCCTACACCTGTTGTACGGAACGAGGCCGAGGCTGTATTTACGAGGCCCATGCGTGAGGTAGAGTTGGCTTTTTTAGATTTGATAATGGCTCACTGAGAATCTCGATGTCTCCTTAGACGCCTCGTTTGAGGTCGGGAATGAGATCTGCTTCCATCCGTGGTCATAAAGGGGAGGGTGCGCAGGAGGTATAGTTTTCCTTCCTTTCCACGCAAGGAAGTTTGAATTTCAATATAGAAACCGCGTTCGAAAGCCAAATTACCTGCTCCCCTTCGTGTTCAAGAACCGGAGGATATGTTTACAGAACCCGCGCGTAAGGTAATGACACAACACTTTTTGTTCCTTTTGATGTAAGAATGTCTCTTTGAGAACTTGTCGATATAGAAACCGCACTCAAGGTCGAAGGCTAAATTGCCTGCGCCCGTTCGTGTGCAGGAAGAAAAAGATGAGGATGGTGTCATGATGGAGGCCGGGGAACCTAAGATTGAATCAATGCCAGAAACTGCCATTATTGATCCAGAAGAATCTGCTAGGGCTGTACGTTTGTTCTCCCACTTACTTTTTGCAATTTGACATAGAAACAGGAGAAACCGCCTTCGAAACTGTATTCAAGATCAAAGTCGGCCCTTAGGGCACCTGCGCCAAGTAGGCGGATGAGAGTCTCTCCTGCTCCTAGATCTGGGATCAAGGAACAAGGTGAAGAGGTAAAGGCGCGGGGTATGAAAGCCGTTGTTATGGCTGGTACTAATGAAGAGACATTGCAGCCCCAGGAAGCCCCTATGAAGCACGGGCGAAAGGCAATTACGACTATGACTCCATCTGTTATTCCTGCTCCCTCCACGTCAAATTCTGACACGTCTCAGGAAGAACCTGCGCCGACAAGACGCGGAAGGAAACCAACGGTCGAGCCTGAAGACAAGGAGGCGCCGAAGAGGGGAAGGAGACTGGGCGTTACGACTGCTGCGACAGATGCGGCTAAGGAGACCGAGGCACCAAGGCGCGGGGTAAGGAGGACGGCTGCATCAGCTCCTGCGCCGATTGTAAATAATGAGAAGGAGCCTGTGAAGAGAGCACGTACGCTCCGCGCTGGGTTGGTTGTTCCATCGTCGAAACCTATATTAAAGACTACGAGAATGGTGAAGAACGATGGGGAAGATGAGAGGAAGGGTACGGCGAAGAGACGGAAAAGGGCGGGAACGATCAAGGAGGATGATGATGGAGGGAGTGTGAGTGGAGAAAGTTCAAATGCTTCCGCCACCACTACCATCACCAGTTCACCACCAACGCGAAAACTACAACTGCGAAGGCTCGGATGCTCGGTGTTGGTGCGAGGACGAGGAAGACACCCGCTAGTGCGTCGCTTGTAAAAGTACAGGAGGTTAATAAGGAGAATGAATATGGCGACAAAGAGGATGTAAAGGTGAGGATCTCGAGGAAGGGCAGGGGGAAGAAGTATGTGTTAGCGCAGGAAGATGATGAGGCCCAGGCGGGGGCGGAAGTGGAAGAGGAGGTGAAAGGGGTGGTTAAAGTGAGGGCTACGATAGATATCCTTGGCGGGCAGGTAGGTGAGGTATCGAGGTATATACCCCTTTTTCTTGAGCTCGAATAGAGAGCTGGATTGACTGACTTTTCTTACGAGAATGGTTCGATGATGATATCCTTCTGATACAAGCTGAGTACTGAGTTCCAATCTATTTCAACGAGTGCTATTTTTCGCTTTACTTCTTTTTTTATTATTATTTCCAAGACCCGTTGGGGCAACGCCCTATGTCAGGGTCGACTATCTATGTGCAGTTGGTATGTAACTCTCCCGTCGTAAGTAGGTCAGCTATATCTAAAATGTTTGCGCCCGGAACTGGGCTCGTGTCCGTATTATGCCCTTCTGGGCCCTTCCTGTAAGTAAATTAGGTGGGATTAGTGCTGTACTTGTCGAAACCAGATTGCCAGTAGTGCCACAACTCTACCTCCTTCTATGACACCATCGACATCATACTGCCTCACGTGATAGTAGATTATTTTTTCACTCCCTGGACGTCTCGTATTCTCATCTACTGAATACGAGACTCCAGGTATGTATAGACAGATAACTTATGTATTCTCATCTACTGAATACGAGACTCCAGATTCTAAACCTCTGTCCCTATCTCAGAATAAGTCTGTACTTCCACTGTTCGCAATCTGCTGCAACAGGTTATGGGCCCCGGCCCACAGACTTACTCACTGAAGATCCATCTGATAGAACCTTGCTCCGTTCTCGGACGTCGCAGCAAAACGCCCCAAATAAAGTTTACCTCCCATCATTCGACCCATTCTTCTCTCGAGTTTGTTGATCTCGGATCCTACAAATACAATGGACGATGTCACGCAAACCGCACGATCGCCGATATCAAAACTCGGTACGATTAAATACACTGAATGGGAGAAATCCATGTTCGGACGTCTGATGTCAGTTGGGGGAGCACGGATAGCCACCGGGGAGGAAACCCCCCCTGCTCTCGAACCCAGTAACCCCGCTTCACTCACTATATGGAGCTCCTATCAACTTCGAAGTGATCGAGCGGCCGGCGAAATTTATCAATGGCTCGACGAAGGGAACAAAATCCATGTGGACGACATCCGCGATAAACCAGCATTGATGTGGGTGAAGCTTCGAGAAATACATTCAAAATCTGCGCCAAATGCACGTTTCAATTCACTTAGCGACCTTTTCATGGTCCGGCTACGCGAAGAAGAAACACTGACGCAATTATGTACCCATGTTGAAGGCTGCATGCAACAAATCAGATCCCTCCGCCCTCCTCTAATCATCAACTCTGATGGAACCGCCACGCAAACTTATACTCTGGAGATGCTCGACGACGAACTCTGTACCATGGCCATGCTCCGCGCCTTGCTGCGAGAAGACTATGGGTCATTTGTTTCATCTGTGCTTATGCTAAATAATCTGGGCAAAGACATGGTAAAGGAAGCTTTTTGCACTGAGGAGATCCAACATACCGCTGCAGATGAAGAAGCCGCCGCCGTTTCTTGCACAATCATATGTTACCTTTGCAAGAAGGAACACAAAATAACTGAATGCCCACATCTCTCAGCTGCACAGTCACACATCAGCAAGGATGATTCCTCCAAGTCAAAGAAACGTGGTGGACGACAAGGATGGAACTCAACAACCAGGGCAGACATAGCCAAGACAACTGATTCGGCAAAGATCGAAGAAGGATTTGACAGAACCGCCATCAAAGCCAAAGCCGCTGTTTGTTGATCCTCCTCCCTACCCTCATTGCCATCTGACACCCTATGGAACACAGACTCAGGTGCCACAGTGCATATGACACCACATTGTGAGTGGTTCCTCCCAAACTCCCTTAAGCCGTGGAAAGTCCCCATTAATCTCGCAAACAATACGTCTGTATACTCTGTTGGAAGGGGGGATGTTCTGTATAGGCCAGCAGGAAAGTGTAGGGATGGAAAGGCTTTTAGGGATGTTGTCATCATGAATGTCCTCTTCATACCTGAACTAGCCAACAATTTACTCTCCATCACTACTCTCAGTGTGCATAGAGGATTCACCATCACTTTTTGTGGTTGCAAAGTTCTCTTCAACATTCAAGATGACCTCATTTTCTTGGGCACTATAGATAGGACCCTCACATCATATCTGGATGGGGCAACAGTCATCTCATCACCAAGCCACACTGCTAACCTCAGCCAGATTGGTCTGACATCCTCTGCTAAAGTCAACAGAAACTTACTCCATCGACAACTGTGCCACCTGGGTGCTGACTGCCTCAACCAACTCATTAAGTGTGGTCTGACTGAGGACTTGAGAGTTACATTAGATTCTCTCCTCAAACACATCTGCAAACCATGCATTGAGGGGAAGCAGCACCGTGTTTCTTTCCCACAAGTAGCAGATCAAGCTACGGAGGTCCTTGGGAGAGTGTTCTCCAATGTGCATGGCCCAATGACAGTCAGTGGACACCAAAACAATTATAAATGGTGGTGTGTCTTCGTCAATGACAACACACACTGGATGGAAGTTTATGTAATGCACCAGAAAAGCCATACCTTTGGCGCCTTCAAAGAGCACAAAGCACTTGTCAAACAACAAACTGGGGCCAAAGTCAAGTGCCTTCACCATGATAAAGGTGGCGAATATGTATCAAATGATTTCCTCATGTTCTGTAAGACAGAAGGTATTAGGCTGGAATTCACAAATACATCCACCCCTCAGCAGAATGGAGTAGCCAAATGACTGAACAGATCAATAAAAGAAGCCATTGTGTCTATGCTTGCAGAAGCAAATCTTCCCAAAAGTTTCTGGGTGCATGCCCTCAACATATACTGGCACATTCATAACTGCTGCTCCACATCAGCCCTCCCACAGAACATGACACTATTCAAAGCGTATAAAGGAAAGAAGCCTAGGGTTGGGCACCTATGTGTCTTCGGCTGTGCGGCATATGCATTAATTGGGTGGGACAAAAGAAGAGGTTTGAAAGGCCATACACTCTCAGGTATCTTCATTGGCTACCCCAACAACTATGTTGGTTGGAAGATTTACATCCCCAGTACCAGGAAGGTTGTAGTATTGCGAGATGTAATCTTTGACAAAACCTGCTTCCCAGGCCTAGCTGCACCCAAAATGCCTCACGCACCACCAATTGCCAGGTTTGATGACATCGAGGAATGTCAACCTTATGATTCTGATGATGTCATCATAACCTTAACACTGCTGCCTGGAATGGCTGAAGATACAACTCCCACCGATCATGACTGCATCTTCAACAATGGTGATCCACTGACTGACCTTGAATCTGAGAGTGACAACACACTGCTGGTGGAAGTGGTGGGAGCAGAACCAGCGACAGATCAAACCCCAAACTCACCTCCCCAAGTACTGTGTTTGCCAAGACCACTGCCACCCCCATGAGAGCCCAGCTAATGCATACACATCCCCACACACCCTCCCAATGCGGAATACTATGATGCCATATGTCACCAAGAGAGTCATGAGTTGCCTCTTGTATGTAAGCCACTGCTACTGCCACCTCCATCACCATATCCTGAACCACTCCCAGAGCAACTCCTATGGGATGTGGACATCAGGGGTGCAGATGCTCATGAGGAACATGAAGTAGCCCTCACCTTGAATGTAAACTCAGATGAGGCTCTGCTCCTTGCAGGACATGCATTTGTGCAACATGGAATGGATTTTGGGGGATACGGTGCTATGTGCACCAATGTTGCAGCCAAATACAAGGTTGGAACACATGACATGAACCCCCAATCATATAGAGAAGCAATGCAAAGCAAGGATGCAGCTGAGTGGTTCAGAGCTATGTGCAAAGAGATGAATGCACTGAAGGATAATGGCACCTGGTGAGCAGTCTACCTCCCAGCAGGCCAGCACACCATTGGTTCTAGGTGGGTCTTCAAAGTGAAGTACCTACCTGATGGTGCAGTTAATCATTTCAAGGCACGTGTTGTTGTGCAGGGTTTCAGTCAGCACCCAAGCATTAATTTTGAGGAAACATTTGCCCCAATGGCCCGTTGGGCTGCTGTCCGCCCTGTCCTTGCCCTCGCTGCTGCCAAGGACATGCATCTGGAGTCCATCAACATCTCATCCGCCTTTCTCCATGGTGTAGTTGACATGAAACTCTACATGAAATTCCCTGAGGGATTTGCCGAATCTGTACAGCCTGACATTGAATGTAGACCCAGGGATGGGGATGCATGTGCCTGGCTGCAAAAGGGCATATATGGTCTGAAGCAGGGCACTAACTTATGGAACAGGTGAATGCACAAAGTCTTTCTGAAGCTTGGGTTTGTTCAAATTACTTTGGACCCCTGTGTGTATGTATACCTCCGTGAAAATGTGCGGATCAATATCCTAGTGCATGTCAACAATATGACCCTTGCCTCCAAGTCACAGCTGGCTATCCTTAAGGTCATTTCACAACTTCACAAATTCTTTAAGCTGCACCACTTGGGACCTACTACAGGTTTGCTTGGTGTTGTTGTCACATGTGATAGGCCCAACCGTAAGCTGTGGATTGACCAAGAGTCTTATGCTATTGAAGTCCTCTCTTGATTCAATATGATTGACTGTAAAGCCATCACTACCCCCCCTTGAGCCCGGCATCCACCTCTCCAAGTCTGACGCTCCCTGTAGCCTGGAAGAGGTTGAGGAAATGAAGGGGATCCCATACATACAGGCCACCAGTGCTCTCCTATACCTGGCCATGTGCATGCACCCCAACATAGTGCATGCTGTCAGTGTGCTCTGTCATTTCAATGCTTGCCCAGGCCCCAAACACTGGAGAGCCGTCAAGCACCTCATGCGTTATGTTTGTGGCACTCTCAACTATAAGATTGAGTATTTGGCTGGCTCTGTCTCATTACCTTTTGTGGCCTATGTGGATGCAGACCATGGCGGCAACCCCAACAATGGGAGATCTACAACGGGCTCAGTTCTCATGGTAGCCAGTGGGGCAGTGAGCTGGATGTCAAAATTACAGACTATTGTCGCCTTGTCCACCACTGAAGCAGAGTTCATAGCAGTGAGTGAAACTGGCTGGGAGCTTTGCTGGCTGTGCAACTTCCTTGCTGACATCGGCGCTCCCCAGGCAATGCCACTAATTATGAACATCAATAATCAGTCCGCCATCTCTGTCTCTAAGCAACCAGAACACATGGGCTGTCTGAAACACCTTGATTGCCATTGGTTCTGGCTATGACAAGCAGTATATGATGGTAAGATAAAGCCTGTTTACATCCCTTCTGAGAACATGGTTGCTGACCTCCTTACCAAAACCCTCACTCGAGATGTTGTCAACAAGCTGTGGAGGAAGATGGGGATCGTTGGAGAGTTCTCCTGAAAAGACCTTCAGTGACATTGTGGGCACTATGTTAGGTGGGAGTGTTGAAACCAGATTGCCAGTAGTGCCACAACTCTACCTCCTTCTATGACACCATCGACATCATACTGCCTCACATGATAGTAGATTATTTTTTCACTCCCTGGACATCTCGTATTCTCATCTACTGAATACAAGATTCCAGATTCTAAACCTCTGTCCCTATCTCAGAATAAGTCTGTACTTCCACTGTTCACAATCTGCTGCAACAGTACTCATAGTTGTCGGGGCTCCCTATTGGGCATCGTCCATCTCCATGTGATTGTCAGGTCTCCATAGGATCTCTCGAACCTTCTTGTTGCATGGATGTACATGAATAGGGTGTCAATTGCATTTGGGTCACTGAGCAATATACTTAGAGCTTTTGGCCCTGGGTGGACAGCGTTGTGCATGTTGCATCTATGTTTGCTGTGCACTCTGCAATCCAGCAGGTAGTGATACACTGTCTTGGCAGCCTTGTCACATGCTGTGCATGTGGATGAATTGGCTTTTTGAATTTGATGTATATAGGCACTGAGCAGGCAATGTCCAGTGTGCAGCTGGACAAGAAGGGATGTGCACTTGCACAGTATTTTCACCGATGTCAAGATGACCTTTTCAGTGTTTGGGAAACTTGGGTCTATCACTTTGACCTTCTCAAATCTCGGTGAGCACAACAGCTGTTCTTGCACAGCTATCCTCCATGCTCTTTTGTGCTTTGCTATGATGGCAGCCTTGGACTTTGGGAGTGGCTTCTGCAGAAGTCACATGCCATCCATGCTTGTCTCTCTGCCCTCAGCTGCCTTCTTGCCTCCTTGTCTGCTTGCTCATTGCCAGGTAAGCCATGGTGCCCTGGTCTCCACTGAATCCCTATGCTCCAGCTGATCCAGTCTTCTTGATGCTACAAATCCCCTCCAACACCCCATCAATGAGATGCTGTCCCATCCCCAGCCCTGGGTCTTCTTGGGCTCTCATTCCTGCCTGCTTATCTGTCCCTATCATGACCATCCTCACCATCCTTGCCACCCTCCTGTTCCTCAGTTCCTTCCTCAGCAACCTACAGTCACAATACCTGCCAAATGCATTCTCCCTCACATACTGTGTGATCCTCCTCTCTTCCTAAGCACTTCCTCACCACCTTTGTAACCTTGATCCCCCAATACAACACTGCCACCACCCCTATCTTCTCCTTGTAACCAGACTCATCTGTGTATATCCTTATATTGGTGTTGTTTTTCCACTCTTTCTCTATTGCTTTCTCTGCTGTGCCATCTATTGTCACCTCTACTGAGCACTTCCACTCTGGCACCAGCCTCAACACTTCTATTGTCTCCACATCTCTTGAGTCCTTGCCTAGTGCCTTCATGATGTACTGTAAGGGCAATCAATGCTATTTGATGAATCTAGCTGTCCTCTAGGCTGGTTTGTGTAGTGGGTGAGTATTTGGCATTACAGAAATCCATGCAGCTGCCTTCACATATATCTTTTGTATCCTCTCAATCAGCAAAAATCCTACATGTGTGTCAAGCATATTGCCTGGTGTTGTTCTGAGTGCTCCCAGCATCTGAAGCATGCCCAACCTCTGCACCCTTCTTAATGTTGCCTTGACTCCTCTCAAGCCTTTTACTATCTTCTCATTGATCTCCACATCTGGCATGCACCACACATCAGCCACCTAGAGCATTGCCAGCACCACCACTGCCTCATACATCCTCTTTGCAAATGCACCCTTCATCCCCCCATTTACTTTCACCAACCTCCTGTCTTTGTCACTATTGCTGTCCCCTTCTCTTGGGCAAATGCCATGTGTTTGTGGAACCTGAGCTCCTGTTCACTAACACCCCCAGATAGTTTGTGAAGTGGCTTCACTTTGATGCATGTCCCTACCACCATGATGTCTAGCCTCCTTGCTGGTCTGGTCTTTCCCCCCCTCTGCTTGGCCTTCACCTTCCTCCTTAAGAATCCCACCCCCATAAATTTCTTCATTTTATACAGTGAGAAGTGTGTGGTCACCCATTTCTCTGCCCCTCCCTGTTGCTCAATCATGTCCTCTACTTTCCTTGCTGCCTCCTCCATGTATTTTCCTTCTGCTGCCACCACTGCATCATCTTCAAACAATGTCACCAACTCTCCTTGCTTCTCATCCACCCCTTTGATCTGGCCAGCATTGTAAAAGTTATAGCAAAGTCTTGATGTATAGCATTCCTGGTCAAGTCTGCTCTCAATTGGGATTGTTGCTGATGTCTAGTCATTGAAGGTAATCATAGTCTGCCTCCCCTCCAGCTTCACTTCCACTTCAAACTATTTTACTCCCACATTTGGCACTCCCCTGTTCCTCATGTTGTGTGCTAGAACTTCCAGAACCATGTTAGAACAGCACCACAACTTCCTTGCCTCTTTGCCATGTGTCCTTGACAAAGGTCATGAGCTTGTGTAGAGAGTCTGTTGTTGACTGGCCAGGACATCCACTGAACTAGTGCTTTGGTAAGATGTTGTGCTTCTCTGCCAGGTAGGATAGTTTCCTTTTCACACATGACAAGAGTACTTTGGCTGCTGTGTCAAGCAATGTGATCAGTCTGTACAAGTTTGGGCCACTATAGTCATCCCTCCTCAGCTTTCTCAGCACCACCATTCTGAAGGTCTTCCACTTCTCAGATACTCTCCTAGCCTAAGTGTGGCTCTAAACACTGGGCCAAGATATGGTACCAACATGTATTTTGTCTTCATGATTACAATATTAGGAATCCTACTCAGTTCTGGAGCTTTGTGTAGGCACAATTTTGCTACTGGTGCATAGATCTCTTTGTTGGTTATTGGGGTCCATTCAAATGCAGGCAGTGATACTAGTGGCCTGCCAGAATGTTGGCATCTTCTAGTTTGTTGTAAAAGAATGCCTTGTGAAAGAGTCTTGCTTTCTCCTTGTTCTCCTCCACCTCTCTGACCCTTCCATCCACTTTCTCATTGAGTGCTGGCACTCTTGCACACCCTCAATCTAATGGATCTGCTGTCACAAAGTTCTTCACTTCTCATATTGACTTGGCACTAATTTGCTCCAACCAGTCCTTCCACTGCCTCCTCATAGCATCCTTGATTGCCTGCCCATAGTTATTCCTCACTCTCCTGAATGCCCTGTGTGCTGGGTGGTTGACCTCCCTCATCCTCCTCCCTGACTCCCTTGCCCACACTCTTGCCTTTGCTCTCATCCTTGTCAATTCCACACTCCACCACCTCTTTATATATGGTGACTCCCTCTTCCACTGTCCTTGTCAAAGCCCTCATGATGCTGTCCAGTCTCCTCTCTATCTCCTCCTTCAAGTTGATCCTTGTCTTCAGGATGCCATCTAGTTGAGCCCCCAAGTCATCCTCAAACTCCTTCCAGTCAACATCCTTGAAGTTCCACCCCTTCTCTTCTTTCTTCTTTTTGACTGTCACCCTCAAAAGTAGTGGTAATTAGGAAGTGGTCTACTCTGGAACATTGATTGTGTTGCAAGGCTTTGCATCCAATTATTCTGTTCTACAGTTGGTTGGAAACAAACACATTGTTGGATTTAGTGAAGTTCTTGGTGTTGTTGGTCTCAAGTATGGATATGCCCAGCTGCAGAGCCATCACCATCCTATTTGCTGTCAGCAAACATATGAGATCCTCTGCTTTGTCTACATTCTAGTGCATTAATGTCTACATCTTTTCATCCACAGACAGATGAATGGACCAAACATGCCAATAGGAACATTGGTCAGATATTGTGCACTGTGGTGCATCCAGATAAGAAGGAGTGGTTAAGTCAGAAAGACTTAACTGAGTTTGCAATCAATGCAAGCATTTATGAAACAACATATTTTGCACTGTTTGCATTGAATGGTGTGGCTACATGCCATTGATGATATGCAAGATCAGGTTGGATACTGCAATTTCTAAGGGAATTCAGCAGTTTGCCTACCAAGCTCTTGAGAACTTGGCAGCAGTGCATGATGTGATAATTGAAGCACATGTCTTACAGACATGCTCTGCAAACTTCTATTATAGACCAGATCCAGAGCTGGCAAAATGTGCATTGGTGTACCTTTCAATGAAAATCATCAACATTCCAAAAGGCAGAGCCAGAAAGCTCTGTCTGCAATTAGTTGGGCCATATAAGATCTTGTATGCCTTCAATGAGACCTCCAATTATGTGTTGAAGTTCAAAACTTCACAGTTGATATCCTCCACATCAGAGTTCTTTCCAGAAAGGATGGTATGGTCCAGGCAATACTGATCATCTTGATGGTGATCAATATGAGGATAAGTGGAAGAGATCAATCCAGTGACAGAATTGTCATCACAGATCATGGTTTTTGGAAGTTGTACTGTTTCTCCAGGCCCAAGGTTTTTTCCAGCACCAACATCCAATAAACCAAGCTGCATGAGCAATGTTATCAGGAGTCTGATCCAATCTCATGTTTTGAACCAAGTAGTGGACTTGAATCTGATCCCAAAGTCTTCCTCTTTTGAGTGAAGCAGCAATCATCTGCTGCCTAAGTCCTCATTGGATAACTGGAAGAGTTTGCCTAAAATCTTCTCCAAACACCACAGTCACTCCACCAAAAGGAACATCCTTCTCCAGAATGTCTCTGAACCCTCAATCCACAGAGTCAATGGCATTTTTGTATTGCATTGGGACTTCATCCCAGATGACAACTTTGGTCTGGAGTAAGAGTTGAGACAACTAAGTTCCTCTTTTGATATTGGCAATGGATGTATCCAGAGCAGGAATGGGGATTTTGAACCTTGAATGTGCAGTTCTACCACCCTCCAGCAATAAGGCAGCAATCCCAGATGATACTACACATAATGCCACATCTCCATTGGAGCAAACAGCAGAAGCCAAAGTGTTGCAGACAAATGTTTTGCCACATCCACCTGCACTGTGAATGAATATCAACTTGCCCAAGTTGTTGTCCACAGAGTCCATAACTTCATTGAAGGCCCCCAGTTGTTCACCATTAAATCTGGCCTTGTTTTCATCCACCCTTCTCTTCAACTCCTCAACATCATAATCTGTTTCTTCTTGCAAAAGCTTATTTCCTGAAATCATTTAATCAGTATCAATGTCAACTCTTTATCCAATGTCCAACTTGCCTGGAATCACATTCCAAACTTGTTGGGGTTCTGGCATATTGGGAAAGTCTTGAAGAGTTTTGCCAAAACTCTTCAGATTGTCATTGATCAGATAAAGACCATAGTCATCCAAAGAGACCTTCCTTGATCTCCTTTACTACAGCATTTTTCTTGAGTTCAAAAACTCTGGCAACAATATCAGGTCAATCAGCAGCTGTTTGCCTTTTCCCATTGACTGCAGGTTCCTTCAAGAGAGCTTCTTCAATGTCTGACCACTTTGGATTGGCAGTAATAGTCAAGAAGAGGTCAGGTTTACCAAAATTCCTGCAGATAGCCATAGAGTCCTGTAATAATTGCTGCATCTGTCAATCACTTCCAATATGGGAGAATGGGAGGATAACATGACAGCTTTGTGGGGTGACTTGTTCATCTCCAGCAGCAGCATCCACTACTCCCTAATAGACTTCAGCCCTGATCTTCTTCTAATTGTGTCAAATCCAATTCAACTTGTTTTGTTCAGTGGAAGCCCAGGCATTCACAACATATTGTTGAAATAGCCTCCCACTCCAGAGTAATGGTGCATTGAATTCCAAAGTTCTTTGCTGCAGCCTATATGCATAATATGCTGTTTGGGTGACCTTTGCTAATCTTTGTCAATTCTGTGGTCCAAAATGAGAGCAAATGTTGGTGTGAAATCCAGGCTGTCCAGTGGGAAAGATGATGGTATAATGCAATGGAGTGTAATATGGGTGCAAGTGACTGATCTGCTTCAATTGACCTCCATGCAAGTGCAAGACTATATCACAATCACTTGATCACTCTTCTGAGCTATCTTCTGGAATTATAGCTGCAACTCCCTCCTGTTCATTAGGGTTATTATAGTGTTGAGGATCTCCAAAATCAGCTGTAAGCTTAACAGAAAGCCTTTGTGATTGGCCTTCTAGAACTTCTCCCATGATCTGCCTGGCCAGCTTGTATAAGCCAATGAAGGGATTGACTCTAGCAAGCATATCCTGCAAAGAGGCCATTATCTAAGAATCAAGCCTGGGATTGTTCTGTTGACAAAAAGCCGATTGCTGATTGTGATTGTAAAAGTAGAGCTGTGCATATACTGTAGTACTGGGTTAGAGTAATACTGATAGTTCTGGGGCTTTCTTGAAGACTTAGGCAGTCTACTCCAATTCCACACTGATGTCTTGATGAATGCTTGAAGTTGAAGGGGTTTACTTCCAAAATATTTCTATTCTGAATGCAGAGGGTTCTCAACAAACTCCAGCCTAAGTGATTCACTCCCTGGGAACCACCAAGCCTTTGCCTATTAATTGCCTGTCCATTTGCTACTCTACTTGGGCTATTTATACCTCTTTCTACAGTGCACAGACCACCCCCTACATGTGACTTTTGGTTCCATACTTTCCAGCCCCTTATTCATAACTGTTATTCTAATTCCTCCCTTTGGCATGCCTGTTTCAGTGCTACAGGCCAGTTCCTGGTTCCATCATTCCTCCTTTGCATTCTTAGCTTCCATTTGCCCCATTTATCTCTCCCTCCTTTGTATTTCTTCCATTCATATTCTTCCCCATTCAGGTCCTTTCCCATTCAGGTTCTTCCATTCATCTGTCCCCTCCCATTCATTCCATTCATCTTCCTTTATTCCTTTCATATTCTTCCCCTTTCAGGTTCTTTCCCATTCAGGTTCTTCCATTCATCTTCCTTTCCCTTCTCTTCATTCCATTCTTTCTCATTCATTCCCCCTTTACCTCCTTTCAGTCAACATTCCAATCTGGTTATTCTTAGATCAGATCTAGATCTTGCCAGAATTGATGCCACTCAGGTGCTTTTGCCAGTCCCATGCTTCCCCTCCCATTACAGTGATTGAACTATTATTAAGTGTATAGTCTAGTATAGTCCTTGTCCTATCCTGTTCTGTCTTTCTTCTGGTGTATTTAAAGGGATAATGTTGCTGGGACTTGTTTTACCAGGAGGCTTACAGTTTTCAGCCTTAATAAATGTTTGTTTTGACTTCTGGTGTTTATTATGTTCCCAATGGTGTGACAACATCTATCAATACAGGAAGATTGCCTTCAATAGGAAGCAAGGCACCTGTCAAATGATGTAGTTCTCCATTGATCCTAAAGCTATATGGTCCAGGTGCATTGGTAATAGCATGGTCAATTTTGACTCCCAGAGATGTGAATGCAAAGGCTGCATTGTATTGACAGATTGATGTTTTAACGGTGTCAGAGAGAGGATGATGCCTATAGAGCAGGTTCAGTAAATCTGCTGGAGCATCTTGAAGCCTAGGCATATTTACTTGGCCTTGTAAGCAGCACATGCCAAACTTTGGGCTGTTTCTAGTAGACTTGGTGAGCTTTTCAGCATCAAAATGTAAAGCTTGGCAGTGTGGACATATAACAGTCATAGGACCAAGATAGTGTAGAAGGTATTCAATCAAGTAAGGTTGCCTTCCTCTTGGAACAGGCTGAATAGGACCAAGCTGTGGTGGAATAGGAAGCTCAAGGGGAGGCTGTTCAGCAGGATTTTGTAGTTCTGCTGGATGGTTGGGTAGGGCAGGGTCCAAGTCTTCTGCAGGTCTCTGTTGAGCAAGATCAACATATTCCAAGCCATCATCAGAAGACATGTCATCCTGAGGACCCAATGGATCATCAAGGGGAGGACCCAATGGATCATCAAGGGGAGGATCCAATTGCTCTGCTGGTTGATGTTGAGCAGGATCAACATATTCCAAGTCATCCTCAGAAGGTATATCATTCTGAGGACCTAAATCATTGAAATCTTCTTCCAGGTCAGCTTCATGTTGCTGTTCTCAGCCTTGAAAGATTCTTTGAGCCATAGCTGCATTCAAAGGCCTATGTTCAGGATTCAGATCAATATGCTATTGAACTTTGTTAATTAAAGTAGCATTTTGAAGTAGTCTTGAACTGACCTCTGCTCTGAATAGCTCTTCTTCCTGTCTTGCTCTCTCCTATCTATTCTGGCTCAAAATAGCCAATGCCTGTTGCCTTTCCTGATCTTGTCTCAGTCTTTGTTGCTCTTGCAACACTGCTAGTGCCTCTTGTTGTTGCCTCTCCTGCTCTATACCCATAACAATATGCCTTAGCCTTTGTTGCTCTTGCAAGATTTCCAGTGCCTGCTCTTGTTGCCTCTGTCTCAGCCTTTGTTGCTCTTCCAACAGTGCTTGGGGAGCAAGTGGAGCTGGTACCATTATAAGCTCTGGTAAGGGAGGATTTCTGACCCTTCTATGTACAAGAGCAGGCAACAGTGGCACCATTCTAGATAAGGGATTCTGTAAAGGAGCATCCCAACCTTCTGGCAAAACTGTTTCTGGAATGATCATAGCAGCTTGAGCAACAGCAGACTGATTGAGTCTATTGCCTCTTCTCTGTACAGGAGGAGGTGGAGGTGGCACCACTCTAGGTATGGGATTCTGCAAAGGAGCATCCCACCCTTTAGGCAAAACAGTTTCTGGAATAACTATAAAAAATGGATCAGCAGCAGCAGCAGCCTGCCTAATAGGTCTTCCCAAAGAGCCAGAAGCAGTGGCTATAGGTCTCAAACCCCCAGTTCCCATAGATTGATTGATACCCCCAGGCCCCAATTGAAGTGGTGGGACAACCACAGTATTGATCTGTTCCAAAGATCTATTGTTTCTATTTGCTTGATGATTGTCAGCATCTGTCATTTGTAACTGTTCAAGTCTCCTTTGATTCCTAGCTTGTTGCCTTTGGCTTTCAGGAGTAGTAGGTGGTTGCCTGAAATATCAATTGTTAAGCAATTTAACAGTCAAAATCCATTAAAATTGACTTGCATAATGAGATATTTGATGTATCAATAGCTCAATGTGGGTAAGGAGTTACTAATAAGCTTATTAGTCAACATCAATCAATCAATAAATGTGACCAAACATACTTTGTTGTGTGGCCTCCTTTCCACAACTTTGGAAATGTCCATTATTTGGTCATATTGTGTCCAAAAAATGTGCAAGGCATGAAAAACAGTGTCCACTAAATTGTGTTTCGCCTTTTTCTTCCCTGCAGACTAATTGGCACCTTTTGCACATAGTCAAAAGATAGTATTCATTTATTAAAGTTGTCTACTGTATTTTTTTTTTGTAAAAAATGTATTGAAAGAGTGGCAAAACAGCCAAGTCTGATTCTATTACCATAAAAGGGTTGAAATTTGTCAGCATTTGTCAGTGCTGACAAATTTTAATCAGCACAGTCCAAAGTCATTGCATATAATGGGTGCACAGCCACTTTCCCAGGAGTCATCCCATATATTATAGAAGATAAGCTATGGTCCATGCCTTTGGCATGGGCCTGTAGCTCTTGCTTCATCCCAGACCCAACCTCACTTCATTTGGTTAGGTCCTTGTATTTCAAACTCAATGCTTAGTCCCAGACCCAACCTCACTATATTTGGTTAGGTCTTTGTATTTTGTCAACTCAATGCTTAGTCCCAGACCCAACCTCAGTTTGTCTTTCATGTTATTGATAAGAGTTCCTCAATAAAGCAATCAAGATTGTCATATTAATGGAGCTTTTCCACTCATCTCTTTTCACTATGCTGACTTTGGTCTTTCTTTTTTAAATCAATGTGTTGATATTCCTGTCATCATTCTATATTAATACTGCCTTCTGAAGCGTTTTCCATCTCAAAGTAATCTTCAATGCTCTCTTCACTAATAGTAGTATATTGAATTAAATCCACCATCCTTTTTCAGAGGCTGTCATAATGTAGTCAAATATCTATTGAGAGCAGGAAAAGTTGGAGATGATCAGGAGTAAGTTGGCTCTAAGACATAGGAACTGATTACTGTAAAACTATAAGAATTCACACTTTCAAGTCTGAACCATACACCTTGAAATCAGAAAGCCAGCATACAGCTATCAGCACAGTCCAAGTATAGCCTCACTTTATTTGGTTAAGGATTTGAATTTACAATTCAATGTTGGTACCACCTCACATCACAGAATACAGATTCCAAGTTAGAAGATATCAGCATTCAAATTCAAGTCAGATTTATGGTCAAAACATATTGTATGTCATAAACCTCTCAAAGTCCCTCAGGAACCACAGTTGCCTAGGGATATACACAGGGAAACTATGCTCCTTTTCAAAGAATAAGCAGAAACTTTTAAGAGTCAAAGAAACATGTTATGCCATTTCTTTGACCATTTTGATCATGAAAATTCATTGTCTTGGACTTTTTTGGTATAAGGAATACAGACATGGGACATGAGAAGTGTTGCTTGAAGAGGTACATTAAAAGACAGTACATTTCACATAAGTCATGCCTGAAAAAGGCTGAAAATTGTCTGAAATATCAATCTTAATGGCTCAAAAAAACAATAGATTCATGCTATCAACCAAAGCTGTCTGTTATGCCATTTTTTCCCCCATTCAAAGTGCGAAAAACAGCCAAGTTACCCAAAAAGGAAGGTTCTTGGTCAGCCTTACTAAGCAGAAAAGTCGTCGCATAGGCACAGCCACTTTCCCAGGAGTCGTCCCATATTGACAAAGATCAGCCCCGGAAAGTTGTTGATAGCGGCCGGAGGGACGGCCATGAAGGAATATAAATGAATATCGATTTTTGATGTTTATGGGTAATTTTGAAAAAACTAATATCCATTGACAGTATTTTTGATTGTTTGCTGCCTTTGCTGCCTTCCTGATGCTTCTGACTGTCAGAACTGGTGTCATAGCTATATGAATCGGTTCTTTGATGGGATCTAGTTGGACCAATCGACCCTTACCTCAACAACGGCGAGCGCGGGTAAAGTGAGGCGAACGAACACGTCTATTCTGCTATTTATGACTCTGCGTGTAAGCACGACGCCACATCATAGACGCCGATACCCTTCACAGGGTTCGAATGGAACCGAAGGGTATCCGAGTAAGAACATCGTACACCCAGAAAGCTCATTGCAATGATGGAGTGTTATTTCACACTCTGTTGGTCTCATGAAATGAAAAACAACTCGGAGTGTGGAGAAGATGTGATTCAGTAGTTCATACGAGACCAGAGGTCGAGAAGATAGGTGGAAGGAAAGAAACGTTATTCTCGGCCTCTGCCGATTTCCCCAGTCTTTCTCTGCATCTGATACCATTCGGATCACTTGAAATAAGAACAGCCGCAACTCTAATCAACCTTGTAGTAAGTATCCGAGCCCCTCGTCCAAAGCATACACTTATGTACAACATCCTTACATCCTTACGCGTTTACACCGTTTCCCTATGCTCTTCGGCAATCAGCATGGTCACCAGCCACATTCCAACCATCTCAAAACATACAACGTGCATCGATCATTCTGACACTTTTACGTGGATGATACTCAAGCTTCACTGTGAAACGAGATGAGCAGCCGTAGATGAGACATTCTGTCACCAAGTCGAGCAAGGTACATCATTATCTAGGCGACCTTGTAACTAATGATGGGCATGAGGCAAGATCCCAGAATATCGCAAGGCTTTTGTAGTACCACATATGTATGTACCATATATGTACCACCTAGGTGTCTTGTGGTCTTTCAGTGCTCGGCCCAGCCTTTCATGAAGTGTCTCCACAGAAACGAGAACTAATGAAACGTGGTATGTACGGTACATCTCACTTTTCCTTTTGTCTTCTAGTGTTTTGATCGAAAAAGTGGATCGCAACAATAGTTCTGAGAACATAGCGATTACGAGTATCAGTGGGGACGGATAGATTTGGTTCATTTTCTCAACCAGTACGTAGTGTGTCGTCTATGTTCTCAAGGCTCCGAAACTTCACGGTGTTTGCGAGGGTCTTTCAGATTGCCATCTAGAGACATACTCAAAGAGAACCCTCACTAATGTTACCGAAATGAAATGTTATCACCTTGGGTGAGAAATGTGTGTGTGAGATTTGACATCTTTCGCTTAGATCATTCCGTTGGTTCTCTATTACATATAAGTATTCCTAACGTTGCGTCATGATCATCTTTATTTGTCGTCTGGTCCAGGGACGTCGCTGACCAAGTCGCCACACTTTCGGAGCAATCCTCGGTTGGTTCCATGCGCCACTGTCACGGCCATGAATTTCCCATCCTCCACTCGGTAAGATAAATTCCATACTAGTACTCAAATCAGATCCTAAGCGCCCGTTGTAGGTGTCCCCAGTTTGTGTATATCCGTTTGGATCCGATACACGAAACAAAGCACTTATACGCCTCAAGCACATATCACAACCTCCATCAGGAAATATTGTCGCAAGAAAGATGACGGTGGAATGTTCCATTTCGCGTTCCTGCAACGAGGCCGCCGCGTTACCCCCCACCAAGAGACCGCAAGGCACGAATTATCGATCATCTGATCGCTCACGTAAGGGACCCTGAGCGAAATTCGATCTTCGTCCTATGATGAGGGATCGATGATATGTTCACTATGGTTCACGCTGACTTGCAAGTTGAAGCAATACTCCTCCCTCGTGCCCCTCCGTCGTCGCTTTACGCGTTGCTGCAATACTGTATGAACAGTAACACCTGAGAACTTTTCACTTCTCTAGGGATCTTGCAATGAACGGGATCAAGAACGAAGAGTCTTCTTCTCATAGGTCTTTGTCAGAATCTCAGTTTCGCTGGAGAGCAGCGCCTCCAAATGAGCCAGTACGTTATCTTGAGCAAGGCAGTAGAAGAAAAATAAAGAACGGAGCTGAACGGGAGCTGAACCAACGTTTGCAAGAGGAGGGACCAGTGGTAAGCAATTTTTCTCCCTATTGGGATTGAGTGTTGCTAAGTTACGAATTAGGCTTTAGGACTTAAACTTCCTTCTTCCGAATTAGCTGCCTACGGTGAGAGAGGTCGAACACTTCAAGAACATCGTGAGCAGTCCAAAGAGCGGAAACGCCCTGATCCTTCAGACAAAGTAAGTCAGTCTATCTTATAGGCTTTAACATTTCTGAAGTCATTGAAGGAGACTCTGTCGACATCTATTCCCTATGACCAGTCGGGCAGACTCCTCCAACCTGCTCCAAAAAGCAGCGGCAGTGTCCTTTCTGAGCGACCCCGACACCAAGATGTCGACGAGCGTCACTGCCAACGTCGGTACGCTGATCAGGTCGTTCCTCGTGACCGTCGGCCAACGTCTCCGCCTATGGCGGCTCTAGCCACAGTACCAACAGATTCAGCTCTTGTGAAGGCGGCTTCGCATCAACATCCGCAACTGCTGCCCCGCCCTCCTGCCACTGCCACTGCCACTGCCACTGCCCCTGTGCTACCGCCTCTCCAAATAAGTCAGACTTCACTAGATCTGCAGCCGGCGCCGTCATCGAGCACCTCCCATGTTCACCCTGCTGTCCTCCAAAACTCCGCTAAAGCATTAATGCCAATTCGTATCCTTCACGAGCAGGCATGGTATCATACTGTATCCAATGTTCAAAATGAGATGACACGGATGCACCGTGAGCTCGTGGACGCACTCGACCGGGAGCGTACTTTGCGCAGCCATCTTGCCCAAGAGAATCAGTCACTTCAGCAGGATCTCGAGTGCATCAAAGGAGACTTACGCAACGCGCGTAGAGACTCGGACAAGTTCCAAAGTCAATGTAACAGGCTTTTAGTGGAGAATGAGAGCTTCAGGCAAGCAGCGAAAGACCGAGTGGCTCCCAGGGGTGATCGGGACGATGAGGTGCGCGAGGCAGCGAGGTTATACATTGACGAGCGGTTGAAAGTACAATACGGAGAGCAGGTGGAGAAGCAGATAGAGAAACAGCGGATGGAGACCGAGCGGGCATTGGAGCAGCAGAAGGCAGTGTTTGAAAAGGAACGAAGGGAGCTACATAAGGTATGTGATGCCCATCCTTCTAACACGGTATATCACACGGTTCATTGTTACGATAGATTGCAGTCGCCCAAGGACGCAGTGTGCAGAGAAGTAGTAGTGAATCTGCTAGTATCCTGGTTGCGTCTGACACCGAGAAGCTCCTGTCTCCGCTTTACGATCAGGGATCACACAAGAATGATATGCAGCAGGAGTCGACTGATCACGATCGCCCTCGGGGTCACCGCATGTCCGTTTCAAGTGGAAGATCCCCAACCTCTTCCAGAGAGGGATCGCTCTCACGACATCCGACAACAAATCCCGAGGATGCTCATGTGAACCACTGTCACGGTGCTAACCAGCTCGATAACGCGACGGATATCGACATCGATGTCAGTGGCGATCTCACATCACCTACGACGAGTTCAATACGAGACATTGCGCGGCCAACGTCCCGATCAATTTTCTATTCCCCTGTTTCTCGCACCTACTCGCAATCTACTTCCCGATCTGCTTCACAAGAGGTCTCACCAAATATACTGAACAGCGTAGCCCACCCTGTTCTCGAACTCGACATTTCTCCTGCGGTTCCACCTATTACAGTGCTTGAAGAGTCGAACCCACCATCGCACAAACAACAGAAGCTGCCGTCGTCATCAAAACCACTGAAGACAGAACCGCAATCGCTGTCTCCCCTACCTCAGGTATCTACGCATCATCGTGCTCTGAAGCAGCCTATCCCCCAACCTCAGCAACAGCAGCCACGGCCTGGCCCACCTACGCCCCTGCCTCCGCATCAACAATTAGTACCACCTATACCACAGCTGCCCCAACCAGCGCAGCCTTCGAAACAACTGACGGCTCAATCCCCGCAGCCTCCACCCCCACCGCCCCCACCTCGGTCTTCTCAGAGCAGATCTCAAAGGCCGCCTCGACAGCCCCAACAAAAATATACTTACCAAAGTCGTTTCCCCGAGCACAATCAAACAGAGCTCCAGGCATGGGTCTCGTACCCATCTGCGTGTCAATATCAGTATACCTCTTGGCCTCCGCCTCCGCTTTCTATCCCTTCTTCTGTTCCTGCCGCTCCTCTGTCCACTTCAGCCACTCCTCGGTCTACTTCAGCCACTCCTCAGTCCACTCCAACGTTGTCGATGACGACGTCGGACTCGTTCTTCTCGAGACAGAGGAAGCGTGATCGTGTCGAGTACGAGGAAGATTCGGGCGCTGGAGAGCGAGCGCGAGCGAAGGTGAAATTGGCCGACAAAAGTAGCGACGGGCCTGTGGCAACGGCAGTGGAAGTCGAGACAAATAAGATTGGTATTACTCATATGGATTTGTTGTACGAGACGCGGGGTACCAAGATGATTTGTCGGATGTGTCGGTATGTATTTCATCTTCGGTGTCGATGGGCTGTATGTATATTGATTGATCTGATTTTCTCTCTGCAGGCTGTCAGATAAGGACGAGCAGCAGAAGACTCCGACAGTGACGTTCCCTGTGGATGCGAAATGGGCTGAGCTCATTGGTCACTGCCGGGGCGTGCACCCTAAGTCATGCGGGGATCTGGAGAAGCTCAGTCCTAGTCAGGTTCAGGAGCTGCGCCAACGCATGCAGAGTGGGAGGCTCACAGGATATACTCTCAAATCGTGAACGGCCGGGTAAGGAGGCGATAATGTCTCCTACTTGTCTCTTTTTTGGGTGAATCCTTTCTTTCTTTCCCTTTTTCCCTGTTCTTGGTTCTACCCTGCATTGTATGAGGATTTGTGTCTGTATCGAAACATGTACAATATGTACCCTTGTATCCTGCACCGACCTGTAGCCCCACCTTTATCTATCATGTCTATATCATATTCCATCCTGTACAAATTATCGTACGATTGCTTTAGTATGTGACCGATCCAACCACTATCACATGCCTTTTTGGAATACGTTGGCCTCGCGCTTAATCCTAGGTTCTCACTCCACTTTCTGGCCGCGGCTAGTCTGGTCTCATGGAAGTCATGAGGACCCCTGAATCCTAGCCATGAGGTGCGTCACGCGTAATTGCCCTGCTACGCACGTACGTGCATAGCGCTTCACTAAGCAGAATCACTACTTACCATCCTTGGATTTTAAGGGCGACTCGACCGCTTGGACCGGTAATCTGACAAGTCATTTAACGAGACAGTTGGGAGAAAGTTGAAAGAGTCGAACAGAATCTTCAAGTTCACTTTGTTTGTGATCATGATCGAAAGGATAGCAAGTGCGATTGTAAGGTGCATCTTAGCGTCGAACTGTGTTTACAACAGAGACCGATCTTGTGAGCGTTAATGAATGATAATCCGACATCTATAAAAATCCTCCAATCCGATTAATCTTTCGGAAGCGTTACTGGCACATCCTTGTCCCTAGGCATCATCACTGCGGGCGCTGGAAGTTGATTTCCTTGAAAAAAGGGATAAAGAAACATGTTATACCATTTCTTTGTCAGCTTTCGGTTTTGGAAAAAGTCATTTTCCATTGTCTAATGCCTTTCCCCCCTTGAAATATGTGCATTAGGAATGGTATAACATGTTTCTTTTCCACTTGTTCCAAGGGAAACAACTTTGGGTGCCCGCAGTGGATGTCAACCCCAACATCGACTGGAAGAATCTCATCATGTGATTTCCCGGCCCCAAAGCCAGTCTAGCAGTTGCCATCCCCCTCCACCTCCAGCCTATTTTGGACTCTGACATCCCTGACCCTGGTGCCAGCACCTTTGGAGCAACCCAAAGCCCCTCAACCCCTGACAGCAACCCAGAAGGTGAAGAAAACACAACCCCACCTCAGTCAAACCCAATTGAATCATGATGGCTGCCCCCCAACATACCCCAAAATTGATACAAGGGCCCACAGTACCCTGACCAGCAATGCTTAACCCCTCCAAACAACTCTGACCCAACCACTGCCATCCCATCACCCACCTTTGTCAACTTCAGAAACCTTGACATTAAAATCATTGGCACCATCCCCTTTGCATGCATCTTACAAGACAGCAGCCCCACCTTCCAGCTAAAAATCATGCAAGCTTTATCCAAGGAGCACCTCCACACAGAAACTACTCTGCCAAAGTGCAAAACAGAGGAACAGATTCTATACAAAGTAGTTCCCCCAGAGTACCATGAATTCACTGATGTGTTCTCTGAAGGGAGTGCCAAGGAACTTCCTCCACACCATTCCTATGACCACAAGATCAACTTCAAAGAAGGCACCTTGCCCCCATTTGGCAAGATCTACAACATGTCCAAGGTTGAGCTCTGGGCCCTGTAGGAATACCTCAATAACATGCTTGGCAAGGGCTTCATACACCCATCAATTGCCACTGCCGGTGCTCCAGTCTTGTTTGCCAAGAAGAAGGACAGATCACTCTGACTCTGTGTAGATTATTGGGGACTCAACAAAGTCACCAAAAAGAACCAGTATCCCCTTCCCTTGATCAGAGACCATGTTGACCACCTCTACAGTGCCAAGATCTACACAAAGATAGACCTCTGCTCTGGCTACAACAACATCTGGATTGCTCTGGGACATGAATGGAAGACTGCCTTTTGCACCTGCTATGGCCTCTTTGAGTACCTCATAATGCCCTTTAGAATGACCAACTCCCCCACCACTTTCCAGTACTTCAGGAATGACATCTTCCATGACATGAATGACATTTTTATTATTGTGTACCTGGACAACATACTAATCTAATCAAATTTGCCAGCAGAGCATTCAGAGCACATCTGCCACATCTTAGAATGACTCTGGGAGTACCACCTCCATGCCAAACCCAAAAAATGCTCCTTTCACATGATGGAGGTCAAATATCTCAGAGTCATTGTCACTCCCAATGGTGTGCACATGGACCCTGCCAAGGTCAAAGCCATACTCAATTGGCCCCTGCCATGGAATGTCAAGGAGGTACAGTCATTTCTGGGGTTTGCTAACTTTTATTGCTGTTTCATCGACAAATACTCAGGAATCACCAAACTCCTCAACTGACTCATGCAGAAGAACACCCCTTGGGATTGGGACAGCAAATGCCAAAGTGTATTCCTCCTCCTCAAAAAGGCCTTCACCTCTGCCCTGGTCCTCCACCATTTTGACCCCTCCCTGCTGATCATGCTCAAATGCAATGCCTCTGACTATACCATCACTGGAATACTCTCCCAGTCAGACTCTGGAGGAAAGGAACTCTGCCCTATTGCCTTCTACACCCATTTGATGATCCCCACAGAGCTCAACTATGACATCTACAACAAAGAACTCCTTGCAATCATCAAAGCCTTTTGTCAGTGGCAGGCCTACCTTGAGGGATCCCCACGACCACAAATCAACTCAGCCATTGCCAAGCTCAATGGTACAAAACCTTCTCAGAGTACAACTTTACCATCCACTACTGCCCCAGATGACTCAGCACAAAGCCCAATGCCCTCACTTGAAGATCTGATGTGTATTCAAAAAAAGTCATTTGAAGCCAAACAGAATACATTCAACCATCAAGTAGTAATCCCCTCCAAACATCTACATGCTGTGCTGATTTTAAATGAGGAAGGAATCCTCCACCAAATCAGAAACTCACCCCTGGACCCCTTCTTCACCCAGCACAACCCCCACAACAACTCTGCTGACAAGTTGAATGCTGAAGGCCCCTTCATGCTATCTCCAGACCACCACCTCCTGCTCCAGATGGACAAATTTATGCCCTGGACTACAAATCCATTTGCCTTGACATACTCTGGCAACACCACAACCACAAGCTCTGTGAGCACCTAGGAATTCATAAGACCCTTCAGCTCATCTCCCAAACTTACTTTTGGCCAGGAATGAAGAAGGATGTCACATGATACATCAGGGCCTGTGAACCCTGCCTTTGGGCCAAGGTACCCTGCCACTGCCCACACAGACTCCTGAAGCCTCTCCCTGTTAGTCAGCACTCCTGGTCCTCAATCTCAATGGATTATATTGTCAAACTCCCTGACTCCAAGGGTTTTGACTCAATCCTTCTCATTGTCTGCCAACTCACCAAGCAAGCCCTCTTCATCCCCTGCTACACCACTGACAAGGCTCCAGAGTTTGCCAAACTATTCCTTAAACACATATTCTCCAAGCATGGACTCCCAGATGACATTGTCTCTGATTGTGGACCTCTATTTGTCTCCCATTTTTGGCAATGACTATGCAAGGCACTCAAAATAAAAATGAATCTCTCCACTGCCTACCACCTGGAGACCAATGGACAGATGGAAAGAGTAAACCAGACATTGGAACAGTATCTCCACCTCTAGTGCAGCTCCATATACCCACTGTCCTCCAGAACTACCCAGTGGTCAGTATATAAGTTGTAGAGTAGGTCCTCATACTCTAGTCCTGATATTACTTGCATTAACTGGTTACTTGTGTCTTGTATTCCTTTCTGTCTCTGTTTCTATTCTGATTTTCGAATCTATCTCTCTCTGTCTCATCTCACCTTGTCTCCATCTTGACTTGACTGTTGCTATTTCCTTTGTTTCTCTAAGTTCTTTCCATCTCTGACATCAGTACAAACTCCACACACATGCTATGAATCCTGAACATTCTTATGACAACTCCAGACCTTGCTCTTCACTTAGCACCAGAGCCCATTAAGTCTTAATTGATCCTCTGTCAAACTCTAGCTCCATCCTCAGCACTAGCAAAGCCTCCATTTGCCCTGCAATCTATTCACATGGTTACAAACTTCTTCCTGACACCTGCCCAAGCCCAACATCAATATACTTGGTCTTAGACTTCTCCAGACCACTCTAGACTTGCTTGGACCACCTCCTCTAGCCTCCCCTCACAAGTCCCTCCACTCTGCACCAACCCTGGAGCACTAGATTATAAGCACAGGACATTGCATCCACCTAGTAAAGATTTGCCAGTGTAGCTGAGCCCCCATAGTCAGCAGAACCTGACAGGCATGACCAGAGGAAGTCCTGATTTTAATGGACTTTCTAGCTGCTAGTGCATTGAAGTAGTACCTATGACATGTCATACATCTCAATAGGTCACAATCCCACTGGAGGTTTGAGGATGTGATCCTCAGACTGTACAACCAGTTTGTACAACCTTCAACAATGCAGGATGCATGTGATGCATTCCATGATACAGTGTATGCAGTTGAAGAAGAGGTCCAAGGCTTCTATGATGCCTTGCTTGACCATGCTCAAAACATGGCCATGTTCCCCAACAAATTTACAATTTGTGAGTGGTTCTTGGAGAGGATACCCTCTGATATGCTCATGGCATTGATACACAACAGTGGAATGGCTTCTGAAGTAAATACTGTCAAGGAGTTTGTCTTGGAGGCTAAAGCCTACAAGAGCAGCATCAAGACTGCTGCACACTATCTGGAGTGCAGCAAGAAGAGTCAGTTGCTAGCAACTTTTCTGGCAACAACACAACTTTCCCACCAAATATAGATATATTGACAGTTATGTGATTTCTTACTTATCATTTTTATTGTTGAGCTTACAAACATACTTGAACAGCATCTACACTTCAGGTATTGACATCAGACTCACTCTTTTCTTGCAATTGATTACCTTTATGCATCACATCAACTTTGCTTATTGTTTTCACTTGGTTACAGATTTACACCTAGTATGGATCATAAACACTTTGGCAGACACTGTTGCATGGGTTCCAGGGCCAAGCATAAGGTAAGGTCTGGAGTTAGTTATGAATGTACAAGTTGTAAATAGATGAATGGAGATTATAATGGAGTTGGAGTGAAAGGAATTCAGGCACACAAAAAAGAAAACAGAGCAGACAAGGTGAGATGGAGTTGAGATGAGACAGGGATGAGAACAAAATAGATTAGGAAAATGATGCAAGACTAAAGACAGATATAGACAAAACTGGAAAACATAGCAAATACAGAATGTAACAAGAGAAGTATCAGCAGGTAATATCAAGACTACCATAGCAGATGTTACTCTATGACTTAAGTGCTAACTATGGAAACTCCTCTGGAGGTTGTGGGTCTGGTGGCAGGGCTCATTGGGGCTGCATGGAGTTGACAGGTGGGTGGGCTGTGGTGACACATTGGTGTGGGTCTGTAATGTATGCTGGAGTTCAGGAGAAGTGTCATGACCTGCTCCCTGGACCCCTGCACATTGTTCCCAATCTGCCTGCTCCCCTAGAGCCTCCCCCTCAAACCCTGCCCCCTCATTGACAACATTCTGGAGCACAGCAAAATCCCAACTAAGCACAACCCTCTGCCAATACTCCAGAGTGCAGCAAACCCCAACCAGGCACAAAATGCACTACTCTGAAGCACAGCAAATGCCTAACCAGACACACCCCCAACAAAATGCAGTACTCCAGAGTTTGACAAATGCCCATGTGAGCATGCCCCCACCCAAATAACAGCCTCTGAACACTCCACACCCTTGAAGCCACCTACCTGACTCCAGATTGCAAGAATGGGCAAACCCAACTTGGAGAAAGTATCTCTGCTAATCCACCCAACAGCATAGCAGTCATGTAAAGCAGGTCCCTGCCAAGTCTACTGCAATGGCAACCCCAATTCCAGAGCCCCACTACTGTGCTGCCAAGAACTTCTGCCTTTGAACTGTCCCACCCCTAAGGACAGACTTCACTCTGCCACCCCCACTACTGTCAAAAGAGACCTCCACCCCCTCTGCTAGCCATGTCAGCACAAGGTCAAACCACCAGAAGACCTCTGCCCCCTCCACCAGCCACATTGATAGAAAAAACTAAACACTTCAGGAAATGTAGCATGTTTCCTGAGAAAAAGGTGTCAGAAATATGTTTTTCAATTTCTGACACCTTTTTCTCAAGAAACATGCTAAATTTTGTGTCAGAAAATTTCAATAAATATATCAAATATTCTCTTAATGTTTCTTCTGCAGAATAGGAGTGTGGTGGCTCAGCTGGCACCATCACATCCCAAAGCAGGTCATATGATCTGTGAGTGCAAGGTCAGGGTTTTGACTCTGGCTGAGTGCGCCTGTGTGGAAAACACCTTAGACATCACATGGGTTCTTCAATGCTGCCTGAAAGCCACCGCCCACATGTGATGATTAGGAAGGCTTTGTTGGTCAGGCCACTCTGGAATGACCAATCAGCACATGATACAATGAGGCATGGTGACCACCATGCTTGTAACCAGATGACAAAAACAAATGGTTTCCCTGGTTCAACAGATTTGGAAGAGGGTCTCAGAGTTCTCACTGACCAAGTGAGTTGAGGTACGGGTAGGTGAGAGGATAGGAGTCAATAGTTTGATCAGGCTGCTGAAGTTACTGTGTGGTCCATTGCATGGTTTGGTGAGGTAATTACCACAGTTGCTGGTTTGATCAGGTGCCTAGCCAATTGATGCAGCATGTCTGTCACTAGGCAGCCCACTGGCCATTCCATCACAGGTTCTGAATCTTGGGATTAATCTTATGAAAAGTATTGTCTGGGTGTGGGGAAGGGTGTGTCATGACACCCTTACTGGTGTGATGGAATGGGAGCTTAGAGCTAGAAGTGGAGTTCTTCATGGGACAAACCAACACACACTTAGTAAGCCCTGTGGAGTATAGCTGAGTTTAGAAATTGGGACAGAACATTAATGGCAGATGGTGTGGGACTTATGGTGGGAAGTAGTATGAACTCCGATGAAGTCAAATTGTAGTAAAAGTGGCTATGAGGCATCATCGGCATCAGCTGAAAAGGGATTGGGCCAGAGAACTAGCTGGAGTGTCTGTAATTACCACCCCCCATTACATACTGCAGGACCTAGGACACAATGTTCAAGGATTATTCCATGTAAAAATAGGTCTCAAAACAAATAAAATGAATCATCATCATCATCATCTTTTGTAGAATGATAAATTTTTCCATGTTTTTTCTGAAGGAAAAATCCTCAAAATATTTGAAATGTTCTCAATGATTTTCTTGAAAAACATGTGATATGTTTTAACACATGTTTCTCAAAAAACCTTTGTCCTGTTCTTAGTTTGTATCTCTAGAAACACTCTGTATTCTTCTCAAGAAACATGTGTTGGCATAACATATGATATTTCTCAAGAAACATGCAATAAAAGAATGTAATAATATTATATAGAAACAATATACAGAAACATGTGTTGCATCGCTCAGTGCATGACCATTGATTTGCTCATCAAGACACTTAATACATAGTACTGAGTCAGTAATATAGTGTACAAAATTATATACTTCCAAGAAACTCCAAGAAACAGATGAACAACAGCTGAAGTCAAGAAAAATGAGGGCTAAATCAGGACAGACAGGGCATTGACTTACAAGGAAAATCACCAAAATCAATCTGATCTACAAGCCTCTTGAATTTGAATTTGCTGGCTGTGGACAGTGCGTGGAATGCTATATGATTGGTAACAAGCAGATTGAGATTTTGTGCAGCCCAAGCACTGTGCAACTACCTGGGATGGCATTGTTGTGCATGTCTGATTGACTCTTGATTGGTTGGACAGTGTTGTTGAGGGGGGTTTGTCAACAACAATGAGTTCCTGTGTCTGGTTGAGGATTGGTTGGTTGTCATTGCACTCCAGTTTGATGACACAAGACAGAGACTCATAAGCCTGAAGCTTGTTAATTCTGTGTAGTCATAGAAAAATCTCAACACTGATCTGTGACAGATGGATGGAAATGAATGGTGGACCCTAGGCAGATGTTATCATACAGGATCTCAAAATTAGGCATTGTGGTCAGCTCTGTGCTGGTGTATTTGAGCTGAAAGATTGGCATTGTGATGGGGTTATGAGAAAGAATGTGCATGCATTTGTGATTGTTTGGCTACCCTAACTCTAGATTAGATTTATTTGCCTCAAGCCTTGGTAAATCTGGGCCAGTTTCTTCCTTACTCTGAGCACTTCTCTCATCATGCAGTCCGACTTGGAATCTGGCAGGTGCCTCTAAAACACTTGGGTAGATCACAAGCTACAGTGCACTTGGCATCAATAGCAAGTCCATAGCAAACACAAACTGCTTGTGGAATGATTCTGTTTTGACCAGCAATTTGAACATGTCTTGTATCACAATGACAATTATATGTACTCTCTAAAACCAAGATAGCCATGATCTCAATCAAAGTACCAGTTTGGACAATGACGCACTCAAAAAGGACTATCCTGGCATTCAATAGAACTTTTCTAGAGCAGAGAGCTAAAGTTATGTGTAGGGGAGTCAGTGATGGTCTCTTGAGAGCACATGGCAAGTGCTGGAGCATGTGGCATATATACAGGGCTTGTCAGCTGCACTGAGAAAAGTGCAGCATCTAGGCTTGATTGCTGTTCATTTGTGGTATTTGCATTTGACCACTGGGTCAGTACTCCATGTCTATGCTTTGCTGCAGGGGCCCTGTTGGAGAAGTGAAATCTAGGCTTGCAAGTTTGTCCTTGCCTACAGAATCTAATGCATGAGAAGATGTGTAATTTTCCAAAATTTGAGGAATAGAAGTGTAAAATGAACTTGTGGGACATGCAAAAAAGATAGGCAGAAATTGAGATGTGGATGGGACATAGAGGAACACAGACCACCTTGGTGAGATGAGTTCTGGTGGAGAGGGCAGAAGCTGATCGTTCTCCTGGATGATGGGGATATCAAGTGTGAATGACACAGGGTCAAGTGGTGTAATGAGCAATGCTGCAGATTTTCCCACTTTTGACTTAGCAAGATGATCTGAAGGTCTTAGGTCAGCATTGATGTAAAAATGAGAGAGAGTAGCATTTACTGATGGCCTCATATGCACTATTTGCATCACTTGCAGATGACACCATTGATGTCTTTGATGTCTTTCAATTTCAATTGAAAATCCTATGCATGAATGATGCTGATCTTCCAACACCTAAGCTCTTTTTGGGAGACAACACCAGCCACCCATTGCCTGGACCATTGAAAAATCCATTCTTGTTCTCAATTTCACCACCATTCTCTGCTGGCATAGAAATGACTAACCAATCCTCCGACATTTCTGATGATGCAGACACACTGTCTTAGGGTTGGGAACTACTTGTCAGTGAGGTTTTCAAGGAACTCACAAAATGCTTGAGGCTAGTAAAATACTGCAAAGATCTAGGGGATGTCTATACAGAGAACTTGATCTCTGCATCCCCTGCCATGGCATTAGCTGGCACAACCTCTTTTTCTGGTATTGGAGTAATTGCTAAGGGGATGGATGTGCTTTGAAAGAAAGGCAGTTCAGGCAGTGGGCAGAAGGAGAGAGTTACAGATTTCTCTTTGTGGGCCTCACTGTCCACCAACTTGTCCCATTTCTGTGCTGACTTGCTCCTGAGGAGCAGGTTGCAGAAGACACTTTTTGACTTGCTTGCTGATACTTCCTGCTTTGCATGAGCATTAGCCATAGTAGCATGCTTCTTCTTTCCTTGCTTGGCCTTGACAACTGGCTGCTTCTCCCTTTCCTCTCCCTTCTTCATTTCCTCTTGTCTTTCCTTCTTCTCCAGCTCAACACCTGGAACTACTTGTCAGTGAGGTTTTCAAGGAACTCACAAAATGCTTGAGGCTAGTGAAATACTGCAAAGATCTAGGGGATGTCTGTACAGAGGACTTGATCTCTGCATCCCATGCTATGGCATCAGCTGGCACAACCTCTTTTTCTGGTATTGGAGTAATTGCTAAGAGGGTGGATGTGCTTTGAAAGAAAGGCAGTTCAGGCAGCAGGCAAAAGGAGAGGGTCACAGATTTCTCTTTGTGGGCCTCACTGTCTGCTGACTCATCCTGCTCCTGTGCTGACTTGCTCCTGAGGAGCGGGTTGCAGAAGATGCTTTTTGACTCGCTTGCTGATGCTTCCTGCTTTGCATGAGCCTTAGCCATGGTAGCATGCTCCTTCTTTCCTTGCTTGGCCTTGACAACTGGCTGCTTCTCCCTTTCCTCTCCCTTCTTCATTTCCTCTTGTCTTTCCTTCTTCTCCAGCTCAACACCTGCTTTCTTTGCATCCTTGCTGGGTAACTCTCCATGCTCTAATGGGAATTCTAGCAATGCTGCCTCATGCAACAACTCAGCCAGCTCTCCATACTCAGGGCTTGTCACAGGCTCTGGCTTGCTGGACTTCTTCGGTGTCTCTGACACCTTTGCATAAACATCTAAGTATGAGAAAGTTGTTGTCATTGGTAGCTCTGTCACCTTCTTATGTACAACAGCCAAGAATGACCCAGTACTTGTTCCTTGCTCTAGCAAGACTTGTCCTTTGCTGAATTGGAGACTTCTGGCTTGGGAGTAGGCAGGAAGTATGTGAGCTTGTTAGGTGTAGTGCCAGATCTTTGAGATTCAGGGGTAGGTACAGTGGTGGAGGTAATGTGGGTTGGAAGGTGGCTTGGGCTTGCTGCAAACATGCTTGCTGGACATGCATTCCCACCTCATGGAGAGGTGAACATCTCAGTAGGTTTGGTGACAGACAAAGTCATGGGGGATGCACATGGTCAGTCTTGATACAGCAGGAGTAGCCTCAGATCAGGTATCAAGTTTTAGTTCTAGATCAGGTATGAATTTTGTGGTATTCATTGAGACCTTTGGTTCTTGGGATGTTGAGGGAGTTTCAATAACTGGTGGTTGGTATGATGGAGGGGTGGCAAGAGGAGAAATCTGCTCCAGGAACATGTCTTGAATATTTGCAATGACCTTGTCAAGATTATGTACAGCATTGACAAGGCTGAAGGAACCCAGAGGAGAAAGTTCACTTCCACTTGCGGTTGACAAAGATGCAGTGCTTTTGGCTGGGCTCAAATAGAGCTTGTCATTTACTAGCTCTACAACTTTTTATTCAGTCATAATTATAGTGTTGGGAGCCAATGTGATGACAGGCAAAACAAGCTCTGTTGACTTGTTTTTAGGTTCCACCATGTTAGGTTTTGCAGATATCAGAGTCCTTGGAGCAGATACCTCAGCAGATACAGTTACAACTTCAGGCACAGATTCTGGTGTAAGGGGTATTGAGGGTGATGATGGGCAGTTGGAAGTTGCCAGTGTGACATTTCACTGCTCCAAGGCAGCTATCCACTCCTTGAGGTTGCCCAGCTGTAGTTGACCCTTGGAGTTGCTGTTGGCAAGGTCAGTGTCATGTACAACAAGGAAGAGGATTCATTCACTGACATTTTCAGTTCTGAAAGAGTGTTGAATGTGCTACAAGCCAGCCAGCAACTGTAGATATCAGGGTAACAGAAGATCTAACTTCAAGTGAAGCAATGAATGGAGGTGGCACACACACTTCAGAAAATGTAGTGTGTTTCCTGTGAAGATGCTTGACCATGAGTTCTGTGAGGGTTGCTGATGTTTTGGTGACCTGCACTTGTGGTAAATTGAGAAATAGAAAAGAATTAAAAGCTTAGATTAATAAACCTATATGAAACGACAAAAGGAACAATCTTTCACCACAGATTACATTGCACAATTTTCAATGTTTGATACAATTAACTAGTTTTTCCCTCCCTTGTTCCTTTTATCAGCCTGTGGTATATGAGAAAACTGAAGAAATGTAAATGAAAAGAGAACTGACCTTTCAGCAATCATGCCTGTTGTAGATCCCCTCCTCCCCATCAATCTCCCTAATCACCTTCACACTCTGAGGGTCCCAGATGCACTTGGTCCAGTCAGTACATTTGTTCCCCTTCACTTGACTGAAGCATTACTCACCAATGGCAAGGCATTTGACAAATATCCCATTGCCTCAAGTTCCCTTTGAAAGTGCACCCCCCAATGCTTCTCTCACAAATGAGCCATGAACTTTGTGGTGCAAACCTCATTGGTGGATCAAATGCACACATTGGTGTTGTACTGGATAGAGGCCTAGAATTGAATCGAAAGATACTCAAAGCAAAAGACCATATGCAAATCTGTTGGCTCTTCTCCAGCTTGAGGATGGGGTACCCTTTGAGTCAAGACTTGCTTGGGTAAAGGATGGGGCAGCACATTGGGATCTTGAAGGACTTGGCATGCCTTGGCATATTGATGGTGTAGACAATGCTAGAGAAGCATTAAGTAAGTCAAAAGAAGGAAATAGAATGACTTACTTGTCAGAGATGGTGGTTTGAGTGAAGGAGACAGTCAAGGAACCAGACACCTTAAATATGACAGAGCAATGGGGTCTTCTGAAGAATTAGAACTTGGAATATTATTCCAGAGCTCAGACAATCATAAGAGTGAGTGAGTTTGAGTGAACCCAGGTGTCATGAGTAAGGAATAAAGCTTGGGTGAACCCAGAGCTCATCAATGGTAGTAGTATTCAACACATAGAAGAGACTGTCTTGTTCCTAAGGCACCTTACAGGTGTACATCAAGCCCCATGCCTTGAAAGTCACTCAGCAAAGGAGGACATTTAAGAGTTGGAGTTCCCAAACCCAAAACTTGAGAGGGAGTGTAAGTGAGTTTGGATGTATCCAGAACTTGTGAGGGAAGGATAGAGCTTGGGGGAACTAAGCTCAAGTCCAGTCCTACTTCGATGGAGTTTGATGATTATGTAATTCACCCATGGAAAACACAATGAGCATCAAGCAAGTGGGTGTGATCTGTGAGCAATATATTGGAAAAATAGATCTTTGAGGTAGTGTCATGGTGATACAGATGCCTTAGTCCATCACGGCTGCACCATAGAGAGATCCTTAAGATTGCTCAGCACAACAGGACTTTGAGTTGAGCCAAGAACTAGTACCAAGTAATCATGAGTTTGAGTTGGACCCAGAACTTCCCAGCCAGTAGTAGAGTTTGGATGAACTCAGAAGTGATACAGAATTCAATGAGCTTGGGTGAATCCAGAACTTGTGAGGGAGGGACAGAGCTTGGGTGAACCCAGAGCTCATGGTCGTTTTCAACAAGTCAAAGTCTGACTTGACTGGTGTTTGAATCTTACATAACCCATCATGGGAATGCAATCAGTAATAAGCAGAATCAAAGATAAGATTATATATGAGCACATTGAGTGACAAAGACTACATTTTTGTAGGAACAACAGTTGAGTATCAGAAATGATAAATGTGAACAAGATTGATTTATTTGAGAGCCAAACTATAATAGTAATGAGTTCTCTAACTGACAGACAGTAAGTGCAAACAAGACTACTATCATCTGCCAGACTATATATATCATATCAACTAGTTCTGCAAGTGAGGTAAGTTAAGGACTGGGTGAGGGTCCAACTTGATTTGCAATCTAGGAACCAGAGTCTTGAACCATACCTTGTCATAGAAGTTTGTGGGAAGCTTTGCAGCAATGTCACTGTAAAGATGTGTAGTCTCTTTGTGTTCACTGATTTGACAGATATGAGAAGCACTACCAGGGAGTCAATTTCCAAGGATGTTAGTGGTAGGATGACTTTGGTCTATGTAGTGAAGCAGTCTGGTAATGTGTGGATCATGCCAAGTTTGAATTTTGACTCTATATTCTCCACCATCAGACTCATCTGAGCTCTGGCCATTCACTCCTAGAGATCTAACCATGAGAAGCATCTCATTCCAAGCTGGATTATTATCATATTCAACTTGGTCTTGACAATGACCACTCCTTGTGAGGTATAGCTTGAATGTGCTAGTTAGCCAATGAAAAGATGGAGAAAGGATACACATACTTGTTTCTGTCGCATCCTAACTCGCTTACAGTGACTCATAGCTTAAAACTTGGCTGTCATGCATACAAGAATGTCCTCCTGCTGTTCATTGGCCCTTGGACAGGCCTTTGCACAAGCCTTCCAAAGAGTGTCAAGACAATTGAGGAAATGTTGTGCAACTATGTCTGTAGACAGGTCCTTCTCAGGATACTTCTGCATCACCATATTAGCAAATTGCTGAGCAAGTTAGACATTCCATATATTCTCAGGAGCCTTGATATAAATCTGTGGGTGCTGGAGGTTTGGTCCAGGAGCATTGTCATCAAAACAAAAATTGAACACATCCCAGGGCATGGCCAGTAGCTCTGGTCTTTCTGAGACAATATTCAGGAATTCCATCTCCTTCTTTATTCCAAGGAGGGACTGCATCTCTTTACAGACAATGCACATGGTATTGTTATGCTGTTCAGTTTGTACTTCTTAGCCTTATGGTACTTTGAAAGGGAATGTCCACTGCACCAATGCTTTTCTACATCCAGGCTCACCAAAACGTTGCACAGTTACATAAAAATCACTGCATAAGGCCAAGACTTCATTCTTTATTCTAAGAGTAGGTCCAATGTCATCACTGTCATAAACAATGCTGTCATTATTGTCTTTGTTGTCTTTGTCATAGTCTTCTTCATCTTCAATGTCACTGCCACTGCCATTATCACTAGCAGCCCCACCTCAGAGTCTCTTAGTGCAACAGACAGACAGCTGAGTTGTGTCATTTGAAGAAGTGCTCCTGTCATCCTCTCTGGTCTCTCAAAGTCTTGAACTCTTTGCTATTTGAGGAGTGGTAGATGATTGAAAAGAGTTGTGAAGGCAAGCAGAAGGGGTGAGAACCAGTTCTTCATTAATCTTGGGCAACAAGGTGGGCTGGTAATTCAATTGACCAGTTCTAGGAAGCCTATCTGTTCATACAAAATAATCACAGTTGCATTGCTTGGACTTTTTCAAAGGAGTCACAATTATAGGTGGTGAGCAAACACTCTCAGAACAAGGACTGGGCAACACATAGGATGGTGTTGAAAACTTCTGAGAGGTCTGTGATTGCTGTGCTTGCTGAGCAGGACTCAAGCAATCATTTGGTTTTGAAGCAGTAGATAGTCATCAGGAACCTCACTTGAAATGTGAGGTGAATGCATTGAATCATTGGCAAGAGAAGTTCTCACAGCTCCCACAAGTATGGGAGGCAACTGATTAAGACAATGCACATGATCTGAATGGTGAAGAATGGGGTCTCATTCTGAACAGCTTGAGAAAAGAACAAGTCAGATATTTGATAATTGGAGATAGTATGAATTTACTTGGTAGTCAACTGGCATTGATGGGTCAGGCAAATTTTCTTTCTGTTTTCCAGCACAACAAGGTCTTCCATCAGCAAAGTTGGAGATGGTTTGTTGCTGTCCTTCATAACAAGCAGGCCTTGAGTTGGTGGTACTAGGGATGTCATTTACATTGATAATCATTTGGTCACTGTCATCTTCAGATTCCATGTCAGGTTCATATCCATTTTGGTCTGCAACATCGAGTATGACATCCTCATCTGAAGGATGTTTGGCAGCAGAGGGCTCAGCTTGTGTTGTTTCATTTGATTGTGCTGGATGTGTGGATACCTTCCCTTCCAAAGCAGAAATCCTCTGTTTAAGCTTGGTAACAGCATCTTCATGAGTACTCTTTTCCTGCAACAGAGGTAGTGGAAACCTGAGGAAGTGAAAAAAATGAAAGACATACAACTCTGAGCTTGCCAACCAACTTTTGTGCTTGATCAAGTTATAAATGTGCCTCTTGCATCCATTTCAGTGCTTGATCACATTGAACTTGAAGATTATCTTGTTCAATTTGTGTAGCTCAGTGTGCCTCTTGAAGAGCTGACAATTGATCCTGAAGTGCCTAACATTGAAAAATAAGTAAGAACAAAAGAAAGCAGAAAGTGACCAACTGATGCCTCTGTTGCAGACTGTGTACTGGTATCTGACTCTACAGACTGCAAAGCTGCCAGCTTAACCTGAGGAAAAGGGTGTTCTAGTTGACTGGAATGATAAGAAATGGTATGCCAGAGGCTTACTGCATTCTCTTGAACCTTCTTCCATTCAGTCAATAATTTCTCCTGGTGTCAACTCAGAGTGTTTTGATGGGTGTTCTGAAGACTTGTCAATTGGCTCTGAAGATCTTGAATAGTGGCCTAACAATGAGGAATCAACAGAGAAGAGAAAAACACATGAATCAGTTACTGACAGAAGCCTTTGCAGACTGCATGCTCATTTCTAATTGTACATCTTTCAACACTGCTAACTCAGCCTGACAAAAGTGTCAGAGCAAAAATGATGAGAAGTTGATGGGCAAACACTTACTGTGTTCTGTTGGAGAAGCCCCTCTTTAACAGATATTTGAATTTCCAGAATCTGTTGCTCCTTCTTAGCTGTCTGCAATTGACTCTGAAGTCTTTGAATCATCACCTAAATATTGGATAGTAAGCAGAGGGTAAAAGCAGACAAAGAATGACCAACTGATGATTTGATGGACTGTGCGCTCAGCTCTGACTCAACAGATTTCAATGCTGCCAACTCAACCTGAGGAAATGTCAAAGCTGAAGCAATGAAAAGCTGATTGATGAAGGCATACTGTTTTCTCTTGAAGAGACTTCTCTTTGGCAGATAATTGTGCTTCAAGACTCTCCTTTTCCATTTTGGTTGTTTGCAGTTGACTCATAGTTGTTTTGTGGATCTGCTGGAGATTTGAGAACTGACTCTGGAGATTTGAAATGGTCATCTAACAATCAAGGATGAGCAGAGGACACAAACAGATAGAGAATGACTGACCAATGCCTCTGTAGACTGCATTTTCTGTGCCCTCTCAACCAACTTGAGCTGGCCTTGAGTGATTTGATGAGTCTGCTCGAGATTTTGTATGGCTGCCTAAGATCCAGGATTTAACAGGGAATGAAAGGAGGTGATGAATAGTGACCCACTGTTGACTCTTCAGACTGGGCTTCCAACTTCACTTGAAAGTCAAATATGGCAATCTTGGTGGCATCCAGCCCAGCCTGAGAAGTTGTTTGCAGTTAGAATGATAATTCATTTGTTGATCTTGATAAGCACTCACAATTTTCTTGTTGACTTTTTTTTGGTCTGCAGCCATACACTCTCAAAGACTCTTTTGCTCTCTTTCAACTAACCCCAGTTGTTCCAAGGTATTTTGATGAGTTTCCTGGAGGGTTGACAATTGAATCTTCAGATGTCCAATAGTCGCAACAAGAATGTCTTTATTATTCATAATGTTGTTGAGATCACTCTTGATTTGTTTCAAATCCAATTGAAGCCTATTGCACTCTCCTTGCAATAGTAGTAGCTGTTGCTTGCTGCTTTCCATCTGGTCCTAAAGAGACTTAATACATTTTTAAAAGGGTAGAAGCACAAGTATTACAACCCATCTAATATTCCTCTAACAATGCTGCTTCAGCATTTCTTTGGTGTTGCTGCTCAGCTTGAAGGATGGTCAGTTGCTTTGAAGAAGAGTTGCACTCTGCAGTGAAAGTCTGCACCAGAATAGTCATTGCTACTAGGGCTCTTTGCATGTGAAATCTAATGTTTTTCTCCTTGGTGATCTCATTGTGATGGTGATGATCAGTGTAAGCTTGAAGCCATGCAACTTGTTCTGCACTGTCTTCCAATTCTATCATCTTGTGTTGCAAGTCAGAGCAGAGCATTGAGTATTGAGGGTGGTCTCAAGTTCAGTGTTGGTACTTTTGATCTAGGTGCAAATGGTGTCATGGGTATTCTGACAGATTTATGCAAGAATGATATACATTGGCAAGATGTTTTTGTGTTTCATCTGATTCAGCTATCTTCTTGGCAAGCTAGCAGGTCAATCAGTATGGATTCTTCAACAACTTGCACAGAGCTCACCCACTGCTCCAGAGAGAGAATCTGGAGCTTTAGCAAAGCAGTGTCATTGTCATCTTGACTTGAGTTCCTATCCAAGCCCTACAAGAGACAAGTCAAACAAGGATGGCTGGATGAACAAGTGACCTACTGTATATAGAACTACTTCATGGCAGCTAGTTGATTCTTCATTTCCTCATCAATGTTTCTTAGAAGGAGCATCATTGACATGACTGACCCCTTCTTTGTTTTGCTTGTTGACTGTTGTTATAATATGTTTGGGTAACAGGGAACATTTATGGAACAGAGGTTCCTCTTGGGAGTCTCCAGATATCATAGTCACTCCTTGTCTATTCAAAGGTTTGTGATGTGCCAGGTTGTTTCCAATGGTGACAATAGCCTAGAAAACAATGCAATGTCAGAAATTACAAAGAAATGATATGGGACTTCACATACCTTAAAGTCACTGTTCATTGTATTTGGACTATGTAGGTATTGCCTGACTTCCAAAGGTGGTGAGGATAATAATGGGGAACTGATATGGGACAAAGGCTGAAAGGTTGAATTTCAAAGAAAACATATGTTAGAAATTCTAAAGTTTGCTCCTTTGTCAAAATGATCACAAAGGACAAAATGAAAACAAATGACATGACTACATAAAAATCTGCTCACTTACCCTCTCAGACAGAAATATCACTTGTTTCATTCCTTGTCAAACCTGCAATGCACTCATTGCTACTGCATATTAATTGTCATGATGGTCAATACTTTGGAACTGTTCACCCCTACCACATATGTGAGTGGCTTTCTTATTTGTGATAGATTGTATGATGTTGACCCAGAGTAGGACTATACAATGCTTCTTGGTGGGCATTATTATGGCATGTTCCATATACAACCTATTACCAAGAGGATTCAATGTCAAACCAATTGTTGCAGGAGGTGACTACACCTCAAGTTCATCCTTGCCAACCACAAAGTTTAACCCTATATCCACCATGCCCTCATCACCATCACAGGTGACCACAGAATAGCTCAGTTCCATCTGTTTTTCAAGAACCATGTGAACTTACCAGTTAACTGTCAAATTTTACCATGGGCAGCAGAGAGCTGGCAAGGCAACATTTTTGTCTTGAAAAAGAGGAAAGAAAAAGAATTTGTGAATATCAAAGCTGCAGACAACACTCTTGCCAACTTTGCTATGCATTAGTACATATGGGCCTTTCATCAATCTCTTTCATGTGAGTTGATTTGGAAACCACTAGTTTTGTAGGCAGAGCATATCAGAGTTGACTCTATATCCCCAAAAACTTAACGTTCTGTTTCCCTTGATGGATATAAATGGATTAGAATATAAATTATGGGTTCACATATGCTTTATATATACATGTAACAATAGAAGGAATCTGATACCCTCAAGATGTGACTTTCATGACTTTGATAAGTGCTGTTCAATGAATGATTGGGACCATGACTCCATAGTGTCTTTAATATAATGAATCTCTTTGTTGCCATGTAAGAGATTGTGCCATTTCTTTGAGCTGATGGGCCCTTGAGAATTTGTTTGAGAACTAGTATTCATGATCTCAGCCAGTTGTCTAGAGAGGGTATGCTCACAATTTCCATTCCAGTATCCATATTTTTCCCCACTAGCTTCAGAGGTTGTCATTGTGGGAAACCAGGAACAGAGCACTGTTTGATGATCAAATTCTAAAAGAAAGTGAGAACCAGAAATTTGATAACAGAAGAAAAATCTCACTGATGTAACATACATACATACCAGAAATAAGGTCAAATTCCAATTCAGTCAAAGTGTCATCAATGAATCTTCTATTGGTTTTTGGGTTGCGAACTCTGAGCATTGTGTTTGGAACTGATGACCAACCTGTAGGACCTTGAAAGACTGTTGAAAAACTAATGACAGACGCACTCAATCACCAAATAAAACTCCCTCATATCAATGCAGCACATGCATGAGGTTGATTCAAAAGGGACTCCTGTTGCCTCAGATAGATATTGTAATCCTCCATCCCAAATGATGAATCAGACAGCTGTGTAGGTAGGACACAAGGTGGCAGGGATTGGCATGGTGCTTTGGAAGCAAGTTCAAGAGGAAGACAAGTTCAAAATGGGATTCCATGCTGAAGAGATACTCAGCAACATCTGACTCACAAAGCCAAGAGTCAAGGTGACACACCATCAATGCATCTGCTGCAGTAGTCAATGTCAGCTTCCATGGCATTTCAGATTTGTCCCCAAAGTCAAACATGTACAGTAATTGAGACTGATTGTCATCATTGATGATGATGCATAAGTATTTGCAATGCTTGGACATTAACAGAGAGATATGGCTTCAAACATTGAAATTGCACTCATCATCCTTGGGTTTTTGTCCTGCAATAATGCCTTTCAAGTAAGACCTTGCCAGAGCTGCACATGGAACTGCCATAATGTGAGGCTGGCACTCAACCAATCCCAAACCTAGCCAACAAACAAGTTGTCTGGCTTCTGCCACACTTGCCAGCAAGGGGAGTGAGGATAGAAGAGGAAGAGGTGGAGTAAAGCCATAGTGCAAGATGAGAATTTCCAAAATTTTCTGTTGCAAGATGTTGATTGACCTGGAGTCTGACAATGATGACAGAATGGGTATGGGCTCTGATGATAATTCAGGCAACACTGGTGATTCTAGCACCACTGGCTCTCAAAGAACAACAGCATGCTGGAGGGGATGAATGTGGGGCACATTGAGGCACTTGGATTCTGAAAGATGTGCTGGCTGATGTGAAGGACTGAGAACCCTTGGGACCTTAGTATTATTATATGGAGGCTTGAGTGGATTGCAGGAATAGGTTGATTCTTCTGGGAAAGTGTAAAATTCCTCAAACTCAGCCTTGTAATCACAATCACTAGGACCAAATACCTCACAGCAATCCCACTCATTTGAGAATGAATTGTAGTGCTTCTGTGCCTCACTATATTGTCCAAGTGTATCTCCTCTATCTGCCTTGCACACTTGAACATGGCACCACACATTTTTGTCCTCCTCACTATGAGACCATTCAAAGACTTGAGCACTGACTGTTGGTGGCTGTTGCTCTCTGATCAAACAGGTCTGTCAAGTGTTATGCTCATTTCAAGCAGAAAGAAAAGCTTCATACTCAGGCCATTTTGTCATCTGCATGGATGGGTGGAGTTGTTTGCTCAGTGTGCATGTCTCATGCACAGAATTGGTCAAAGCCAGCACCATATGCTGCATCTGGCTTGCAGTGGGTGCCAAATAAGTGAGGGAAGAGATGGCCACCTCTTTAGAACCCCATCAATACCAGACCAGAATGTTGTACTTGAGAAACCACTCTATAGCTAGTTGCCTTATGTCTTTACTGGTTATATCAAGGAATACACTAGCACATTTGGTGTTTGGGGAGAAGTTGCAAACTGTCAAAGCCTGAAGCATGTCTACTGCTTCAATTGAGAAACCATTATTACAAAGTGCAACTTGCCAATATACATCAGTATCAGTTGCATTGGCTAACTTGGCTTTAGCAATGAGATAGGACAGTAATCTCATCCAAATCAAAAACCAGTCTCTAGCCTCATAGATTTGAGACAAAGTATGCCCATAGCTGTAGCATCCATCAACATAGCCCATAGACCAGGGAGGAAAGGGGTGAACTACCAAAGCCTCAAAGTTCTTGGCTAAAATAGTTGTTGCACAATTCAGCCACCAATCTAACTTGACCTAGGAATCCTTAATTTCTGAAGGTAGAACAAACTGGTCTCACCCATCTTTAGCATGTTCCAAGCTTGGAACTTTGGCAAGTTGTTTGAAAAGAGTACTGGAATATGAAGGTTCATAGGAGAAAAATGCAAGCCATTCATATGCCTCTGTCCACTAGAAAGGCTTGGTAAAATTGTCTGTACAAGAAGTCTCACTTTGAAAGATGCTATACTCTGTTCCAATTTTGGGATCTTGAGGTGGGAGAGAAATCAAGTGACTGCAGTTTGGCAAATAGTATAAATCACCCTGGTAAATGACAATGTTTCCAGAACTTTTATCCAATCTATAAAGCTGGTGTTAACAATGCTCAGCAGTATATCAAGTTGCAAAACTTACTCTCTATTCATTGTTTCTGTCTATAGTTGGTGGGACTCAGATAAAAATGTTATGACAAATGCAATTATAGAGAGGTCTGGGCAAGTACCAAGCCTTGCAACACAAAGATGATTATAACAAGGTGGATAAAATTCTAGAATGTAAGTAGTATATGAGGAGGATGATCAGAGCTTGGAAGAGGGAGTGATAGAGCTTGGGTGAACCCAAAACTCAAGGGAAAGAGAATGAACTTGGGTGAACCCAGAACTCATAAGGGAGGGACAGAGCTTGGGTGAAACCAGAGCTCATGGGTCATTTCAAAAAGCCAAAGTCCAACTTGACTGGTGTTTGGTACTTACATAAGCCATCATGGGAATGTGATGAGCAATAAGTATAATCATAGATAAGATTATGTATGAGCAAGGATGAGCATCTAGTGATCTCACAATACCAATTGCATGCAGACTACATATTTTGTGGTATCTGATATGGGCATGAAGAAAATTTATTTATTTGAGAGCAAAATATACACACAGTGTTCTGTAAGTGACAGACTGTAATTGCAAACAGGGCTATACAATATCACACCTCTGCTGAATATGAATGTGTTTCTAATGCTTTACCCAAGCTTGTTGAACATGATGCAATGTATGCTTAATTTCTATTTAAGATGATACCCAGAAATGAGAAGTACAAGTATAAATGAATAAATCCAAAACCACCAACCACTCATTTCTCCATTACATATCCATATCTGCAATAGACAACACTATCACACCTCCCATGGCCTCCACAGCCATCTGCAACTGCTCTGCTCACCCCACCTCATGGACACACTCCACCAGTGTATCCAGTACTGACTTCCCTCTTGCCTTACTCAAATCTGCTTTATCAAGAACCTGAGTAACTCAGTTGCCCAATTCCTGTATTCCATCTCACTTGTTTCTCATTGCATTTCCCAGAGTGATGAGCCAGCAAAGTAACTGTGCAGTTGTTGAGTGGCATTAGCCCAGCTATAGCATTGTACATTGTGACTTAGTTGGAAGAGTGGTAAGGATGGCAAGAGACTCTGACTTGAGGATAGAGAGCCATTCAAGCTTTATCTTTTCACAAAGTCATTGTTGTTTTGATACTTTGAGAGCATGGGGATATATTCTTTGTAGTTAGAAATAAAACACAATATTCATGTGGTGCTCTAGCACCATCTGAAATTGTATCATCAAGTTTTGCCTCTTTGTGACATTGTTGTCCTCTCTGGCAGGGGCATCAAATCCATATTCTGCTAATGGGGAAGTACAAGGGGCAGGTCTGGTGGAATTGCAAATATAAGTCTCAATGACCACACCTCAAAGAAATCAAACACAATATTTGTGTGGTGCTGCAGCAACATCTGGAAACTGTATCATCAACCAAGATGAGTATACTGGAATGGAAACACAATGACCAAGGATGAGCAAGAAGATGATGTTGGCTACAGAATCTCATATTTGGGAGTGGTTGCCTTAGAACTTGGAACTTTAGATAACATTGAGTCAGTTTGAGGAATTGGATTATTCACAGGAGGTAAAGATGTACAAAGAAAGAAACACTGCACATCCCAAGCATCAGGCTACAAGTCAGGAGAAAGTGAGTGAGTTTGGGTTCATGGATTGGAAACTTGAGAGGAAATGAGGGAGCTAGGGTGAAGCAAGAACTCAGAAGGGAGTGAATGAGCGTGGGTGAACCCACAACTTGTGAGGAAGGGACCAAGCTCATCAATGGTCATGACAGGGCAAAGTGTGAGTCCAGCCACCCTCTTGTATATTACCCAGGCAGTCAGTGCCCAATCTTACACTACAATCCAGACCATCACTAGTGCACAGGCCAAAGAGGTCTCTACAATCACTTGATTTGTTATGGTTACTTGCCTGGTGGCAGAGAGTTTTACTACCACAAAGCTGGAATTACTAGAGGAAGAGTCTGCCAAGGTGGATGATGTAGAAGTGCTGTTTCACATTGTTGATGACTTATAATATCTGATTGTATTTTATTACCTTTGAAAATTTGAAAATGAAGTTGTATGAGGTACCAAACTTCTCATCATGTGAATATTAATGAGTATCCATTCTTTGTTATCATATGTATCGTGCCCCACACATGTACAGGAACTTGCAAAACTCTTTGTCTTTCTGGGGACAAAGAAAATGATTGCCTAAAAGAGTCCAATTACAATTGGTATGCTTATCATCATCCCCACTTGGCACATGTTTGATTTTGACTCCTTACATAGATTTTCTTGGAGGCAGGCCCAGGCTGCAGTTACAGTCCTTCCTTTCATCTGTGTGAAATGTGCTGACTAAGCTATAATTTTGAAGGGGACGGGGCACAGGGTGCAGGAGGTTCTCAATTGTTTCCACAGAGCATTGTATGGTAAACCTTTGTCATACTAATTGATGTTTTCATCAGATGTTATCTCACTTAATGAACAATCTTTTGCTGAGCAATATTGCAGTGCATCCAGCAATGTTTCTGCCTGTAACCAGTGATAAGCCAAATTTACTAATTAACAGGGCAAGCAAACTCATTGCTGGTCTCAATGAGATTGAGGGTGTACTTGAATCTTTGCACACCAAGGTGCAAGTGATTGGTTTGGCTCCATTTCATGCAGGTGCCCATATGTTTGCAGACAAGCTTATGGTGCTAGAATCAATCAAGCAAACTTTAGTTGAGCAAACTATGCATTTACATACCATTGGAAGAGTCAAGACTCCTGCTGTCATGCACATGCACAGCATTGTTGCCACCCTATGGCAGGATGTCCAGTGCTTTCTCAACAAGATGACAGAGTCATGGACAAATGTGCTAGACACATGAATTGCAGAGCCACTGGCACTTGCACACAGTCAATTCAACACAAGTGAGTGACCAATGGCAATGTGCATGAATTGTTCTCTGATTCTTTCTTCCTCAGGTGACTATTTTTTCCTCAGCTTTAGCAAAGTGGTACCTTTCCTCCAACTTGTGGTCTTCATGATCACTGTCTGCCATGTTGTCCTATGCCTTCCTCATAGGGGAATTGTCTGGATATTCCAGATGTGCAGTAAAATCATAAGCAACACTTTTTCCTTTCTCCCATCTATTCCACATCCCATTGCTGGCATTCTTGATAAATTTCCTGTTGATATTCACACCACTAGGAAACACCTTTGCATAGAGGGAAAGTCCTTGGTTTTTGCTTCCTGTCCAAAGTGTCATGCGATTTACAGGCCCAAATTCCCTGATGATAAAGCAGGTGATCACAGCAAAGTACCTGTCTACCCCTTACAGTGTAATGCCATTTGGCATGGTGTTCTCTGCAAAGAATTGCTTGTTCATCCTAAGTCAATAGGAACCTGCTGACTGGACATCTATGTTCCCATCTGGCCTTACATTGTATTTGACTTTAAAGATTAGTTTGCCAGGTTACTCTTTTGAGAATCATATGAAAAAAAGATGGATCAGGCTTGGAAGCAGATGGAAATGCCTTCTGGTGGAATACTAAGGGACATCTTTCAAGGTTCTGCTATCCAAAATTTCAAAGGCCCCAATGGAAAATCTCACTTTAGCATCTATGGAGGTGAAAATGCTGGTCATTACCTTCATTCACTCAGTGTGGATTCCTGGTAACAAACAAGCTGAAAACAAGATCTATATTGGCATGATATGCATTGTGTGCTTGAATTTACCTATCAAGGAATAGTATAGACCAGAGAACATGTTTATCCACATCATTCCTGGCCCCAAGGAACCTGAGGCCCAACTGAATGAAATGAACCCATACTTGCACCCCATCATTGATGAATTCTTGGATCTCTGGTCAGGTGTTGCCTTTAGTCAGACCACTGACTTCCCTTACAGTCAACTGATTCTGTGTGCCATCATTCTCATCAGCTACATGCTTGTCAACCAAATTGGTAGCAGCAGGTTCTCCATGTACATATGTCACAACAAATACACACAATCCCTCATTTCCCTCCAGCATATTCCACACTGTCAACTTTTTGATGCACCTTGTCACTGCCTGCAAGCTCATCACATTCACTCCTACCACCACCCCCACCACCTGCAAATTCACTGAGAAGGAAATACGCATCCACTCCATCCTCAAGCACCCCCACATCCTCAAGTTTCTCAATGCCATTGTGGTCAAGACCAAACATGCACACTTGTACATGCTGGGGATCTACATGCTGATGGAGCTTGCAGGTGGCAGTGATGATGATGATACATTTTTATTTATCTTAAAGGCCTATTTTACACATGACCTTCATGTCCTAAGCCCTGCAGTATGTAATGGGAGTGGTAATTACGGACACTCCAACTAGTTCTCCAGCCCGATCCCTTTTCAGCTGATGCTGGGTATGCCTCATAGCCACTTTACTACAATTTGACTTTGTCGGAGTTCATACTACTTCCCACACCTAAGTCCCACTGACCATCTGCCACTAACGTCCCCTCCCAATTTCTAAACCCAGCTGTACTCAGCAATGCTTAGTTGGAGTTGTTGGTGTAGGGCGGGAACCCAATCAGCCAGCTCAAGCCTTCCTCTATTCAACCCATGACTAGGGTGGTCATGACTCCACCCTCCCCACACCCAGACGCTACTTTTGGAAGAATGATCCTGAGATTTGGAACCTGCGACAGAATAGCCCAGTGAACCACCATGTGACAGACATGCTGCACCTTTCGGCTGGGCACCCGATCGAACCGGCAGCCTCAGCTTTAAACCACACCAGACCATCCGATGGACCACACAGTACTTCGGCAGCCTGATCGAACTATTGACTCCTATCCTTGCGCCTACCCATGCCATGACCCACTTGGTCAGCAAAGGCCTATACCCTCTTCCAAATCCGTTGCACTGGGGAAACTTCTCTTTTTCTGATCTGTCACGAGCATGGTGGTCACATTGCCTCTTTGAACCATGTGCTGATTGCTCGGTCCTGGTCAGCCTGCACTACAAAGCCTGGCTAGTCAAGCACGTGTGGGCGGAGGCTTCCCAGCAGCATTGAAATAACCCACGTGGTGTCTAAGGTGTTTTCCACACAGGCGCACTCAGCCAGAGTCGAAACCCCAGCCTTGCACTTGCAGATCATGTGACCTGCTATGAGACGCAATGGTGCCAGCTGAGCCACTGCGCCCCCCTGCAGGTGGCAGTGATCTGTTTGACAAAATCAGTGTGTTGCTTGGCTAGGTGTATGCACTTCATTCATGTGTCTGCTCAAAGTCCCAGATGTGGGAATCACAGATGATGTAGCACACCTCTACTTCAACCAGCTGCTTTCTGGCATGGTTCATTGATGTTTTTTCTTATTGTCTCTACTCACTTGCTTGTAGGACTACATACACTCCCAAGGCATGTGCCACCACAACTTCAAGCCCAAAAACCTGCTTCTCAATGCCACAAGCAACCTCAAAATATCTGACTTTGGTCTCTTGGCTGTGTACAAGCTCAAAGAAAGTGGGTGCATGCATGCCCTCATTGAACACTGTGGGAGACTGCCATATGTGGCCCCCAAGATGCATGTTGACATTATGTTTTGTTGTCTTAATATGCAAGACAACTGCAGCTCAATTTGGACAAGCCATACAGCACCAAACCAATTGATGTATGGAGCATTGGCATCATTCTATATGCTATGCTCACAGGCAGTATGTCTGCTTCTCTCCTTATCTTCATTCTTTCCTAACTCTGCACAGACACACCCTAGGATGAACCAACTACTGCCAGCCCTAAATTCACCTGCTACATCTCCGGTTCTATATTTGACAAGCAGCCCTGGTCATGCTTCACCCCTGGTCACGCTTCACCACAGAAGCCCTGTGTACATCCTGTCCTCAAAGAAAAAAAATTAATGTTAACCCCATCCATGCACAGCACTCATATGTGGCCTCCTAACCATTGACCTGCAGGACAGACTCACCCTCACAGATGCATTTCAGCATCCATGGTGTATCCAGTACATACATGCCACTTCTCCACTCTCCCACCTTCCTTTTTGTACTCTACCATTTTTAATTTCTGCTTAATGCCTTATGGCTTACACACACTACCCAACAGCCCAAGCCAACTCGCTTCACAAATGCCCTCTGTCCTTACAGAACAACTCACTGTGCCCCTCCATGCAAATGGCAACATGATGCTTGCAGCACCTGATCTGCATATGAGCAGCTGTAAAGATCACAATGCCAATGCCAATGAGGATAGGGAAGGCAATGTGGATACCAACAAAGACAAACCAATGCCATCCACACAGCTCTTGCAGTTCACACAATCATTAATGCTTTTCATGTGTCTTTTGCTTTATCTACTAACCTCCAACTAATCACCCACTCCCCTCACAGTCCCAAACCCAGTTGGGCACATGGTATCACAATGACGACTAACCAATCCTCAACAAGACATAGGAACTCATCATTGTTGATGAACCCCCCTTGACAATGCCATCCAACCAATCAAGTGTCAACCAGACATGCACAATGATGCCATCACAGGTAGTTGTGCAGCACTTGGGCCACACAAAATCTTGATCTGCTCATTACTGACTGTATAGCATTCCATGCACTGTCCATGGCCAGCAAATTCAAATTTGAGAGGCTTGTAGATCAGATTGATTTTGGTGATTTTTCTTGTAAGTCAATGCCCTGTCTGTCCTGCTGATTTAGCCCTCATTTTTCTTGACTTCAGCTGTTGTTCATCTGTTTCTTGGAGTTTCTTGGAAGTCTATAATTTTGTACACTATGTTACTGACTCAGTACTACATCTTAAGCATCTTGATGAGCAAATCAATGGTTATGTGCTGAGTGATGCAACACATGTTTCTGTATATTGTTTCTATATAATATTATTACATTTCTTTCTTGTGTGTTTCTTGAGAAATATCATACATTATGCCAACACATGTTTCTCAAGAAGAATACAGAGTGTTTCTTGAGATACAAACTAAGAACAGGACAAAGGTTTTTTGAGAAACACATGCTAAAACATATCATGTGTTTCTCAAGAAAATCATTCTCAAGGGTCTTGCTGCTGAAGGGGGGGTCATGTCACAACCTGCTCCCTGGACTCCCACATGTTGTTCTCAACCTGCCTGCTCCCCCAGAGCCTCTGATGCCCTGTCAACTTTCCCAAACCATTGTCTACCCTCTGTGCTCACTTTGGCTAACTCTGACACTTCTCCAGCTAACTCCAATGGCCTCCTGGCCAACTGTGATGACTTCTCCACAGCTGCCAATGCTTCCCCTGGAACTATCCCCTACCATTCCAGACTCTGTCACACATCATCAACTCATCACCCTAGTTCCCCTGACCTACTCTGGAGTACCACAATGACCTTGGGGCAGCCTGTGTTCTCAACTGATCCCATCAATATATCAACATGGCCTGTCCCTGATTACAACTGACACCTGTTGACTCTGCTGAACTCCACCAAGCCCTGCTGCCACACCTGCTGTCCCCCAGAGCACCCCAGTAGTCAGTATATAAGTCATAGAGTAGCTCCTTGTACTCTAGTCTTGATATTACCTACATTACCTATGGTCTGATTGTTTCTCTCTTGTGTTTTGTGTTCCATGTTACATTTTCCTTACTCTCAGTCTCCTGGTCTTATCTCAGTTTCCTGGTCTTGTCTTGTTTCTATTCCATTATCATTCTTGTAATTATTTTGTATCTCTACCTGAATCTATTTTCATTCTCATCTCAATCTTGTCTTGACTCCACCTCATTCCATTCAGCTCTGTCTTATCTTGTTTGATCTCTTTCCTTCATCATGCTCAAGTCCTTTTCACTCTTAATGCCTTTACAAACCCTGCGCTTACAATTACAAACCCCAAACATTCTTTAAACCAACTCTGGACCTCGCTACTCACTCAGTCCTGAATCCCATCAACTTCTGTTGATCCCCCATCAAGCTCCAGCTCTGCTCCCGTCACTTGCATAGCCTCTGCTTTCTCTGCACCTACAATACCTGCTTATGGACTTGTACCTGACACCCCACCAAGCTTGTCCCTTTTCCCACAACTTGTTGCTTGGAGAGTCCAGAGGTCTGGGAGTGGGTCATGATAAACACTACCAATACCCTCAGACCCCCCCCCACAGGAACAAATCCCAAGTGAACTAGTTCCTCTAAATTACCATGAATTTGCTAATGTATTCTCTGAAGGAAGTGTAAAAGCACTCCTCCCACACCAATCTTAGATCACCTCTTTTGGCCACATCTATAACCTGTTGGAAATTGAACTCTGGACCCTCAAAAACTACCTGAACAACATGCTCAACAAGGTGTCATACACCCCAATCTCCACCACTGGAGCTCCAGTCCTGTTGCCAAGAGTAAGAATGATGTAAGGGCAACCTCTGGAGGCTGTGGCTCAATCACCCAACTGGCAAAGGAAGATTCAAAGTCTATTCAGTACTGTACAGTGTCTACTGAGATAACTACTCATCTGGCAATGGGAGATTCAAAGAGAACAGGTCTGAGATTCTCTATACCAGGTGTGATACTTCAGAGGCTTCAGAAGCATGAGAAACAACTGTACAGTATGACAGAGAAAAAAGACAAAAGTGATGTGTCAGCAATTGGTCAGCAGTTACATAAGTTGGTGGCAGTGTCAAAGGGGCCACACTTGTCTGAATTATTGACAGAGAACCAGTGCAGCCTGAGGGCTGAAACTGGGACCAATAGATAGGAAAAAGGAAGGAAAATAAGGGAAAACTATAATGGAGGGAATCTAACAAGAACTGGAGGAGGAGAAGGGGAAAGAAGTGGACGTCCCCTAACAGATAAGTCTCTCTAACTCTGTACTGACCATCAGGGACTCAACAAAGTCCTTGAAACAACCAGTATCCTCTTCCCCTGATTGGAAACCTTGGTAACTGCCTCTACAGTGCCAAAACCTATTACCACTCTGGCTACAATGACATCTGGACTGCTCTCCCACACCTGCCATGACCTCTTTGAGTACCAAGTGATGCCCTTCAGAATGACCAACTCCCACACCACCTTCCAGTATTCATGAATGACATCTTCCATGACATGAACAATGTTTTGTTATTGTGTACTTGGATGACAGCCTGACCAACTCAAACTCTCCAGAAAAACAACTGGAAAATGTCCACTGCATCCTAGAACAACTCTGGAAGGACCATCACCATCACCAAACAGCTCCACTGTCCACTAACTTGCTGGCCCAAAACCCTCTCCAAATATGACTTCACACTTGACACCCTCACCCAGAGGCCTGATGTCAGTACTCAATGTATGGCAATTGCACTGCACTCCTTTCTATGTACATAGAATAGACCACTCCCATCAGGACTCAATAGGGCCAAAGGGCTACAGACTAAAACCTCAAACATCAAGGGCTACTGCCACACAAAAAAATAAACCAAAACTAAACATCACCATCAAAACTCTCGAGCTCCTGAGTCATAATATAATGTACATGTACAAACTACTCAACAGAGCACATACAACTGAATTCAATCAACACAAATATTGTTATATATTGTACAAAAGCCAAAGGGAATGGTATCAGGGATTGGATAGGGATGTAGGATCGGAGTAGGTGGATACAATAATCAAGAAAGTGAACGCATACATAAATAGCAACTCTCCAAACTGATCAACACCGAGAACGAGGATCGAGCTAGGGGGAAGCAATTGACGATTTAGAAAAATAACAGCAACGAGAAGAAAAAGCATGTGTGTATCAGTTCCTAGCTGTTGTGAAGGAAGAACAATTGATCAATCAACCAGCATCACCAAGGGTTACTTGACAAAGCTGAACAACAGGGTCACAGATATGAGGCGCTGTTATTGGTCAAAAAGCCAGCAGACGCCCGGACTTTTCCCAGAGTCAAGGGCCGGACAAGACAAAGGCAATGAGTGTGGGGGGCGGGTGTTGGTTAGAGTTTCTGAGTTTGCGCTGTGGATGATTGGGTTTGATGATGATGCGATGGATGGGCAGGGAGAAAGAGGGCAGATCTACATTCTTTAATTTCAACCTTCACAAGAAAAGTTATTAGATTTGACAACTTACCGAAAGGACAGTTTTTGATGACCTCACCTCACTCGGCATGGTTCACCCTAACAGTGGCATTGGTCTCGTGCTGCTCATTGGGCACCGGGGCAGGGGGCGGGGGATGGAAGAGCCCTGGATACGGGAACGGGTAGCCATGGGGTGGCAAAACATACGGAAGGTTGGGTGGAAGTGGGGGTGCGTCGGGGATGAAGCCTGGGGGCAGGTAGTACATGGGGTAGAAGCCAGGGGGCGGGGCGGGGCCTGGTGGCCGTTCTGCGTCGGAGGCGGGGGGGAGCTTTTTCTTGGATTTGTAGGGCCCGCGCTTGATGCCCTTTTGGCGCTCCTTGCGCTGGACGTCGAAGCAGGTCTCCGACAAACCAAGCTTGATGCAGCGCTGGCACGGCCGGCTTTCGTCGCAGCGCTTGCTGACGTTGGCGCAGTTGGTGCACTGGCGGCAGTCAGCAAGGACACTCAAGACAAGACCACACGCACAGCTATTTTCACCTGCGTGCGCTTCGGCCGCGGCGCCGGTACACGATCATAATAGACCGGGCGCATATACCCCGGCTGCCCAGTCCCCGCACTGTAACTGGCCTCCTGCGCGGCCGGGAACGGCAGGTATGGATAAACTCCCTGCGGCGGCGGCGGCGGGTAGCCCATGAAGGTCGGCAGGAAGGACGGGTCATCAGACTTGGGCGGCTTAGACGCCATCGTCGTTCGTTACAAACCAAGCACAATCAGTAAGGAATCGCTCACGGGTTGGCTCTGTAGTTTGGAAGCGAGAATCGACCACACGTGTCAAGGACCCTTGATATTTCCATGGCCCGTGCGCAGCCAATCGTTCCCCTCTCCCTCCCCGTCCCCACTCCCCGCACCGTCTGCCACAGGAATTCGGCCGTCCGTCGTCCTCGACTCCGTTCCCAACCCAGTTGTCTCCACTACAACTCTCCGACCAGACTCTGCTCCCGCTCCTACTTTATTTTTACACCCAGATCAACGCCCCCGGTAGATGTAGAATGCTGTACTATTATGACCAGGCAATGTTTCTACTATACTGTATTCCATCATGCTCAGTGTCGGAAAAGTGCTTGGGAATCAGCCCTGACTGATAAGGTAACTTCAGACAGAGCCGATTCTCAGGCCTGATTACACAAATGTTGGCACATCCGGCGCCCAGTCTGATTATGTCGGCTTAATCAGAGGCCTGATCACATGTGACATTCGAGAGTCGGAAGTTGATGTGTAGATTCAGATCGAGACATTATTGGTGTTGGCAGAGGAGGTAAGGGTCAATTGGTCCAACTCGATCCCATCAAAGAAGCGGATTTTCTCCCTGTCAATCTCCCGTCCTTCCAATTGGCTTGTTTGTACCACAGAGCTAGGGCCATCATATCAACTAATGGGGTAGCATACTGTATAATATCCATCTCCAAAATGGTACCTGACAGAGTTATGTCAGCCATGCCACAATCTAGAAATCTACTTTTTATGAATAACATCGATTCCATGCGTTTCATCCGTGGATGAACAGTGCTTTCCTAACTCGACGCGGCTTCCTACCTGATCCCCATGAGGACACTCCATGGCAGAAACTCCACAACAGCCAGAATTCGCGACTCGGAGCATTTATCCATATCAAAGGGTTTTGAGCTTTTATTAGATGCTTGAGTCTGAGTCTGACTTTGCACCATTGTGGAATACGACATCAATCCCTAAACTCTGACGCATTGAGCACGACGACGAGCACTAATTGCGCGACAACCCTGGGCCATATCATGCCAACCAGTCCCAGCCAAAATTTGTGGACATAAGAGTTTGAAGCTGGAAGAGGGGTGGAGGGCCACGTCCAGATTCGATCCGCAAGAAGATTTAGGTTGACACATGGTTAACATGCTGACATTCAAAAGTTTGCGTATCACTGTACCTAAATTTCGGCACAGCGGCTAGTCTCATGTTGCTGCCTCATGGTTTAAACGTTATGAAAGTCATCCTTTTTCCATATCGATCGTGAAAATCTGAATAGTAAGGAGTGGCAAATGTCAAGTCAGCGGCCGATCGAAGCCGACTGTCTCTGTTAGCCATGGGTTCTGCAATCGAAGCCAGCTACTCTCCTACCACTTCGTTCCCAGCATCAGGATCACCCAGCCCCTAGTTCGCCCTGGATACGATTAACAAAATAAACGACACGGAAGATCGTCCGTCACTTACAACCCATGTTCAGCGCAGCCTCACGATCCAACGCTCAACAGCCTCCGCTCAGGAAGTATTAGAATTATCTAGTAACATATAGCGCGTGAAGACCGCTCCTTGGTAGCGTAATTTACATCCTATATGATATTCAGCTATTCAGGCGTCGAGTATACACGGGACCTCGAGAGCTTGGATCGATGACGATCGTCGAAAATGAAAATGTCTCTTGAGATTATACAATTGCACATGTGACGGGGGGATCGAGTACAGATTTGTGAGACGAGATCAAAGGAGTATCCGCTGGCTCTTCCTTTGATACCCGATGTTGAGAGTCGACGCGGATTGTGCAGGATGAGTGCGATGTTGTGCGCGTGAGATTTCGTGCGCAAAGCCGGAACGGGACAGATGTTCTCTGGCCTTCAGTTGGTGTCTTGAAAAGAGAGGGTCAGTACGTGTCCATGGAAAAGTAGGGAAATTGAACAGTAAGAAAAAGAAGTCATGGAAACACAAGGGATGAGAGCAAAAGGAGAAAAAGCGCAAGTAAATAATAAGGAAATGCAAAGACAAAGACTAGGAAATGCATGGGTGTAAGAGGCATATATTTGGAGAGTCAAGAACGATAAGTGTTGAGCTGGACCCCCAGTACGTGCTACTTCATATAAATTACTCTCTTCATATTTCCGTATGTTACGCCACCCCATTACATGATCATTTCTTTGTTTGCCATACTTTACATAAAACCTTATTTTACTGTCCATACATATACAGAGTACACAAAACACATGTCCCTCAGTCTTCTTGATTACTTTGTCATGACTCTGAGGGTACATTGACTTATTACACTTCGTTACTTATTATCCTGTAGATCTTACTTTATATCTTTGTCTACAGGTACATAATAAAGTCATCTCAATTACTTTGTCATGACTCTGAGGATCTTACTTTATATCTTTGTCTACAGGTTATTGGCCCTGTTTTTGCCTCCTGTGCACAACATAGATTTTATTGCCATGAGACCACTGCCGTACTACCAATGACTCCTACAGATTAAAACCACCCACTTCACTGCCCACACTCACTCACAAAAATGACCACACAATTCAAATGGACCACCCACTTTCCTGGATGAGTTGCAGTTTGATGGAACAAATTCTGTTCACTTCAAATCCCAAGTCCTGATTGCTGTGCATGTGCATGGAGTGAAAGGATACCTTGAAGGGACCATCCCATGACCAGAGGTCGATGATAAGCCAACCACAAAGGCAGAGGATGACCCTGACAGCACCACTGCCACCCTCTGGACCTTGCAAAACCTGTCTGAGGATGAGTGGGACTTGCCTGATGCTTGGACTCTGGGACTGGTTGTATTACAACTGTAAAAACCCAGTAGGACTGGGTATAAAAATGGATGGCACTGTGGCATATGGCATTGTATCTGACCTAGCAGCAATGGGAGCTGAAAATGCCCTTTGCACCACAAAGTTTGCTGATGGAGCAGATTTCCCCACGCACATTGCTGACCTCCAGACAAAATGGAGTGAGGCCACAGAAAAGGGGGCTGAAGTCTCAGACTCCACCTTCCAGTCCATCATTATGACATTGCTCCTGGAAACCTGGAATACAGTTGTAGTGAGCATGTACTCCACAAAAACCTCTGTGGACCTCATCTCAGGACTCCTAGTTCACTGGGAATAGCTAGAAATGCAGAAGCCATTAACACCATCAGTGACAGCACTCCAAGCAAACACTAAAAGCCCCAGGTCAAAGTTAGTTTGTATGAATCCAAACTGCTGATGCATGGGACACACTACCAAAAATTGCTACTGGCAAGGGGGAGGCAAGGAGGGACAGTTCCCAGCTAATTTCCACAACAGGGAGGAAGCACTGGCTAAGCTCACCACATCTCAAGCAAACAAGCAATGAGCAAACAAGCAACAAACACCCACAGCAAACCTTGCAAACACCACACTAGCCCTTGACACACCCAAAATCTCATATGCCCTTGCAGCTATTGGCCCACAAAATCTAGAACAAGATGTAGTCATAGAGGCCTTGTCAGACCCAGCAATGGACCTGGCAATTGGACATGCCTCCATCCCAACTTTTGCTGACTTGAGTGTGAGTGACCATTGTTTTGTCAGGCAAGATGCATTTACAGAGTACATGCCATATGAGACTCCAAGAAAAGGGCTTGCTGCAGCTAAGGGTGCCACTTTCTGCATCCCAGATTTATCTGCAAAGATCATCTCAATTGGGAAACTCAATCTCACAGGGTTCTCAATTGTGTTTGCAAAAGGAAAGGTGGTTTCTTGTGACCCAAATGGGAGGGAAGTGTTCATTGGCAACAGCACAAACAGCATGTATTCACTTGATATTCTGGAGGCCATTGCCATCCCAACAGCTATGGTAGCCTTGCCTATTAAGGCCCCAGTGGACCTTGATGGATGGCATTGCCATTTTGGGCATGCTGGAGTCAACACTATTTGGACTACAATAAGAAACGACTGGGTAGATGACCTCACCATAAAAGGAAATCTTGAAGTCAAAGGGTTGTGCAAAGACTGTATTTATGGAAAACATACTTTGCAACCTTATGATGGTGAGTGGGATATTGAGGAACACCCAAATGATTGCATGTACTTTGATCTGTGGGGACTGGCATTGACCAAGTCAATGGGTGGTGCATTGTACATGATGCTAGGTGCTGATGGACATACCTTGAGGCTGGCAGGATATTTCCTCACCTGTAAGGATGCTGACTCTACCCTCAAAGCTTTTGCCACATACCACAAAGAATCTGAATATCAAACAGGACAAAAATTGCTTATGGTGAGAGTTGATGCAGAGCATGAGTGGCTGATTGAGAAGTGGGAAGAACACTGCATGGAATATGGCATAGTGCTAAAGCCTGTGGTACCCTATGCCCACTTTCAAAATGGGTTTATTGAGAGAGCAATCCACATGGTGATAGAGGGAGTGAGATGCTTACTGGCAGAGAGTGGTCTCCTAAAGGACATGTGGGCTGAAGCCACCATGATGCAAATCTACACTAGGAACCAACTTCTCTCATTGCAATACAACAGTATACCTGAGTGCACATGGACAGGAAAGAGGATCAGTGTCACTCACCTGCACCCCTTCAGATCAATTGCTTTTGCTAAAGTGCCTGAGGAACTAATAGAGTCAAAACTTGACCTGCACTTGGTCAAGCACACCATGGTGGGCTATGCCCCATGCATTGGCAGCTACAGACTTCTCAACCAGGCCACAAGGAACATAGTTACTTTCCATGATGTAATTTTTAATGAAGGATCAGGTCACAGATCTCTCACAGCTATCAAGGAAGCTAGTGACTTACTAGCCACCATCACACCCTCTCCCACACCCTCAAAAATCCCAGGACTCCTTACACCACACCAGCCCATTGCTCCCCACCAAGTTGCTGAGTCTGATACAGCCATGGAACCCACCACTCAATTGTTAGAGATGCCACAGCCTGATACTGCCACCATATCAAAGTTGCCTGCACATGATGCCATCATCCTCCATTGCTCAAATAGACTGCAAGGAGTGCCTGCACCTGACTTACTGATGTCATACTTAGTACAGGATGCCTATGCATTCCTTGCACTTCTGTCAAAAGCAGATGTGGATGACAATGACTATATACCCAAAAGCTACAGGGAATGTGTTGCCCTGACTTATGGCTACCAGCTATCCAGCAAGAGTTACAGGTTATGGAGGAGTGGAGAGTATGGAGGGCAGTACTGGAGTCAGAGATCCCTGCAGGAAAGAAGGACATGGGCTGCTAGTAGGTATTCACAAATAAGTACAATACAGAGGGGAAGATTGTGAGAAGGAAGGCTAGACTTGTAGCTAAGGGGTACTCACAGCTAGTAGGTGAAGACTATGATGAAACATACACAGCTGTCATCAGACTTGAATCACTCCATATCTCAATTGCAATTGCAGCATTACTTGACCTCAAAATCTGGCAGATTGACTTTGTAGCAGCATATCTGAACAGCATTCCTGAGTTCCAAGTATACATGGACATACCAGAAGGTGCTCCAGGGAGGGAGGGAATGAAGGCTGAGCTCCTGAAGACCCTGTGTGGTATGATGCAGAGAGGGAGGGATTGGTTTTGGACACTAAATGCTGCATATAAAAACCTAGACTATTCTGTCTCACAAGCTGACCCTTGTGTATGAACAAGGGTGAAAAATAGTGAGCACATAATCACCAATACCTTCAACAACAATGTTTGTAGATTGTCAACTACTCAAGAGGGAGCTACTGAGGCTAAGCACAAACTAGCAGAAATCTGCAAGGTCAAGGACCTTGGAAACCCATCCTTTATCCTCAGTATAGCAATTGGAAGAGATCAGACAATGAGGGCTATATCATTGTTGCAACAGGCATACCTAAGGTGGGTACTCAAGCATTTTGGGATGACAGACAGCAACTCCTGTAGCACACCCCTACCTACAGGCATCTGCCTAACTGAATCTATGGGACTACAGATAGAAGCCAATCATCTGTTTATGACCAACAAACCATATAAGAGGTGTTGGGCTCCCTGATGTGGGCACAAGCTGTAACTCACCCAGACTTATCATTTGCCATAGGCTTCTTAGCCCATTTCCAGTTCAACCCCAGCCCTGCACACTGAAACACTTTGGTCCATGTGCTTGGGTATGTGGAGGGGACTCTGGACTACAAGCTCACCTACACTAAGGAGCTCAGAAACAACCTAAAGCCCATTGGCTACATGGATGCAGATTATGGAGGAGATCTTGACACATGCCATTCCACCTCCAGATATGTCTTTATGATGGCTGGAGGGGCTGTGTCTTGGAGCTTGAAACATCATGGATGCACAATTTCCTGGCCAAAGTTGATACATGAAGGAGATATCCAGATTATACCTATACCCTCTGCTGAAAATGTTGCTGACCTCTTCACAAAGCTGCTTTGCTGGTCTACCCATGACTACCTCATTCAAAAACTTAGCCTCAGCAAGTAACACAATGCTGGTTGTCTAGGGGAGTGTTAAGCTGGACCCCCAGTATGTACTACTTCATATAAATTACTCTCTTTGTATTTTTGTATGTTATGCCACCCCATTACACAATCATTCCTTTGTTTGCCATACTTCACATAAAACCTTATTTTACTGTCCACACATATCCAGAGTACACAAAACACACATCCCTCAGTTGTCTCAACTACTTTGTTGTGACTCTGAGAGTATGTTGACTTATTACACTTCTCAAACTTTGTTACTATCCTGTAGATCTTACTTTATATCTTTGTCTACAATAAGATGCATATCAAATGAACCTGAAAGCCATATATTGAGATGGAAAGATGATGGCAATGGAAAACAAATGAATAGAACACTGATCCCAATACATTTAAGGGAGATGTAAAGAGGGAATGGAGTGTCTGAATCCACATATTAATCAAACATAAAGAAACATTGCCAATGAAGCAAAATGGAAAAAGAAAAAGGCCAGATACTTACCCCCTGAGCCTCAGTGGACCTTGATAACACACTTATTCTCCCCCATCCATGATCAGTCATCAACCCTCAACTTATCCAAAATTTCCCCTGTTCTTTCTGACTCTTAACCTGACCATGCCCTCAAACAACATCTGTGCAGCTGCTAGATCCAAAGCCAGAGCTGGAACCAGTCTTATAGTTGGAGCCAGGTATAGAGTGTGATCTGCATTTTGTGCTGCAGTGTATATATAATAAATGGGGGGTGAAGGCAAGGTCTTCAAGCCCAAACAGAGGAGTACCAGTTTAAAATTGAAGGGGTTGAGAATGAGAGTGGTGAGGTATATGTTTGAGACTACTGTGAGTATAGAGGCAACAGGAGAGGGGACAACAGCATAGGCAAGTGTGTACCATCTGTATAACATATGCATAATGTAAGTAAACCACAAAAAATGAAGGAAAGAAAAAAGACACACAAGTCACTGCCTGACATGCGGAACAAGAGTCATATCATTGTCCTCATTCACCATTGTCTTGCTGTGTCCAGGAATAGTGAGCAGTAGTGAAGCAGCAAGTGTGAAACCTGCCCCACACTCACAGGTACTTGTATATGACACAAGTACATAAAACATAATATGCAGAATTGCATAGTGCTCTGTGCTGGCACCATCACACTGATCAGTCAAACAGCAGATGTGATAATCTTGGCCAGCTGAGGAGCAACAAGAAGAATTGATAGGAAGGGTGTGTAATGGAGGCATTGTCAAGCAACAAGCATGGTAATTGATGTTGAAAATTTATTTTGGAGGTAAAGTCATTAATTATCCATCAGGCATACATATGACTACAGGAGTCACCTTGAATATCTATCTGAGCTGAAACCAAGTCATCTGCACTGTGCAGGAGATCAGATGTGTAGTTTATAATGGAGATGCTACAGCTGAAAACCTTTTGGCCAGCAGTAGAAGTGCTCAAGCAGAGTTTGATACTATTGATCTACAGACATCTACAACATCCCCACCATAATACAATTATTTACAGCACATTTCTTCAATGGCATATATGTTGGGACAAGTGCTTGGACCTATGACACAATCAGCAAGGCTAAGGCAATACACTATAAACCCTGACACCATTGTCCATCCATCATCACATACATTTCCCCTGGCCAAAGGACTGAACCATTGTCTTTAACCATTGTTACATTTCACTATATATACAGCCATGTACTATACTGTACCCTCAGTCAATAATACATTGAACTGAGGGTAAGTCATTATATCTTGCATAGGTCAATACCTACTGACACTGCTGTATAGATTGTTTACTTAACAATCTATCAGGTATAGTAGTCAATAATACATTGAACTGAGGATTGTTTACTTACCAATCTATCAGCAAGCAATTTGGTTTCTAACAGGTTATGGGAATCTGCTGCTGAACTCTTTGAAGTCATACATTAGGAACCCTACTGCTCATTTTTTTTCACACATATCATATCCTGGGCCCAGAGTCCTGATTGATCAATCTTATCAGCATGTCTTTGTCTTATCTTTACATGTTGCTTAACCCCTCAAGTTTCTTTGTCTCCTTGAGTCCTGCCACCCCATGAGATCTACAGCCTCCCTAATAATTGCTGGGCTTGCTACTGATGCAGCCTACCCCCACATTTGGCTTGCAAAACTCAATGTGCACTGGCTGACCACTGAAACCCTCTTTAATTAAGCCACTGGCAACTTCTCTAGATGGTCTAACAAGCTGGAAATTTTTCCAGCAAAGTAGCCTAGATTGCTACATATTTGCTCCAGAAAGGAAGCCTGAACTCCTCATAACCCAGCCTGACTCCATTACTGAACCCTGTTGCATATGCCAACTGGCTCTGTAACAATGGCCTCATCATTGGTGTCATCCATGCTGCCATCTCAGAAGCTGAGCAGGAGGGCATGAGGGTTGATGGCACTACAAAAGAATGCTATGACATGCTAAAGAGTACTGTGCAACAAGGTTCTGTTAAGCAAGTATCTCTTATCCAAGAAGTGCTCTCCACATATGTCCCAGTCTTTGAGGTACTTGATCCTGTTACACAACAGATATGCATGTTAGTAGACTGTGCATTTGCAAATGGCAACATTGATAAGGACATTTTCAAATGCATTGCCTTGCTGAACTCAATTAATGATAAATCATTCAAAGCTGTTCAGACCCAAGTCTCATGGGGCCTTGCCAACCAAGGGGGAGTCACATGCACAATATGTCATATCAGGATGGGTAGGTGGTCAAGGCTTGAGCCATTAATATTTTTTTGGAGAGTGATGGTACCTGTCCAACAATGGAAATTGTTTGGCAAAAGCTTGCCATACAAAGTCAATTTTCAGGGTCCCATAGCCTGGGTGCCAAATGGTAACTCAGGAATGATGGTAGATACTCCATTCATACTTACATCACCATGACTCTCACTAAACTTGATTAGTTAGAAATTGACAAATCACACTTGGTTGTCAATGCAGATAATCATGTACTCTGTCCATACTGCCATACACACATTAATGTTGGAAAAGTTGGTCTTCAAAACTGGCAGAAAGTACACAAAGGCAGCAAGAAATGTGCTGAAGATTTGAAAAAATGGAATGCTGTTCAGACTATTGAGAAATCTCAAACTCAGGCAGCAAGCTTTTTTGCACCAAAAGCTTCTTGCATTAAGTCTACAGTATCAGCACTGCCAACCATACAGTCATCTTCTCTTCACTGTGAACAGCCCAATCAAACCTCAAAGACATCCATGTTTCTCCAAAGAGGACCTGGCTCACCTGCATCATCAAGTATCATCTACATCACATAGGACTAGAGCATCAAGTGAATGGGTGGATGTGCAAAGCTTGTGAGGCTGATGATAAACATGGTGGAAAGTGGCATCAAGAATAGGCTTGACTAAGTTGGAATTATCCAGTGATCAAATTACCTTATTTGGTGTATTATTCAGCAGGTAGGTAGGTAGGTCACTGCTATAGCCCTTAAAAAAAATTCAACCTGATATGTTTTCTTCAAAATTCATTCCCCCCTTGTTGCCAACTCCACCACAGACAAACTTTACATGTCACATGATATTTGCAAACTGTTTCAGACAATTGATAGTCTACACTGCAGGCACCAGAAGATGATTGCCTTGAAAAAAGGGATAAAGAAACATATTATACCTTTTCTTTGTCAGCTTTTGGTTTTGGAAAAAGTCATTTTCCATTGTCTAATGCCTTTTCCCCCTTGGAATATGTGCATTAGGAATGGTATAATGTGTTTCTTTTCCACTTGTTCCAAGGGAAACAACTTTGGGTGCCCACAGTGCTAGCTACCTTCACTTCAGGAAATGTAGTGTGTTTCCTGAGAAAAAAGTGTCAGAAATATGTTTTTCAATTTCTAACACCTTTTTCTGAAGGTACATGCTAAATTTTGTGTCAAATATATCAAATATTCACTTAATGTTTCTTTTGTAGAATGATAAATTTTTCTGTGTTTTATCTGAAGAAAAAATAATCAAGATGTTTGAAATGTTCTTGATGATTTTTTTGAGAAACATGTGATATGTTTCAGCACATGTTTCTCAAAAAACCTTTGTCCTGTTCTTAGTGTTGTATCTCAAGAAACACTCTGCATTCTTCTTGAGAAACATGTGTCAGCATAACTTACAATACTTCTTGAGAAACACACAATAAAAAAATGTTATAATATTCTACAGAAACAATCTATAGAAACATGTGTTGTGTTGCTCAGCATGCAACCATTGATTTGCTCATCAAGACACTTAATACATAGTACTGAGCAACACAACACATGTTTCTATAGATTGTTTCTGTAGAATATTATAACATTTTTTTATTGTGTGTTTCTCAAGAAGTATTGCCAAATCTGCTGTGTGTTTTGCTACATGCTCGGACTCTCTTGCCACAGACACACCAAGGAGTGGTGCATCGAACTGGGGGGGGAGTAATGGCTGGAAAAACCATAGAGGAGTCAATCACTGCATGCTGTGCTGCACAAGTAGGAGGGAATTCACAGGGTAATCCAAAAACAGAGAAGAGTATCAAGAATAGAATCACTGTCAAAGGTGTTAATGGACAGGCATACATAGTCAATGCCTCCCAGCTTACAAAAATCCAGCTAGAACCATCCAAATCAGAGTCAAAGAACAATGACTTTGCAGGTGTTGTAACAAGCAATCAATCAAACCTCACAGACTTCTTTGAATATCAAGGCTTTATGGCTATAGAAGACAACATAAACAACCTAGGAGTAGACCTCAAAACCACTATCAATTGGGCAGATAATTCCACTCATGACTGCAAGACCCTTCTCACAACTACTGCAGTTGCATTGCCTGCACACTCTGGATGATCTACAACAGCATTCCTTAACAAAAAACCATTCTATCTTAACTCAGATGCCACAGTGCATATCTCCCCCTGATCTGATTTTATCATACTCAGAGCAATCTCTCCTCAATCTGTCAATTAGAGAGACATCCATTGAAGCAGTTGGTGCTGGACAGATACATCTCTACATACAAAACCAAGCAGAAATAGTGCTTGAAAACATTCTGTATATCCCAACTTCCACTGTTCACTTTATATCTATCTCTGCTCTTGTCACTGGCATGTAAGCTACCATCACAATTAGCAACACAGGAGTTGCTATTGTCAATGATGTCACTGGCATGCTCCTAACCTCAGGGCCCCTTATCCCCAGACAATGCCTCTACACTCTAGACCTGCAAGTTACACTCTCTGAACAAGCTCTTACTGCCATTCAATGGCCAGTCAACCTTGATACTTGGCATTGGCACTTGGGCCATGCAAACTATTAGGTTGTTTCAACCATGGCACATGCTGGCTTATTTCCAGGTACACCTGTTACCTTCCTACTTGCACAACCAAAATGTGATGTCTGCATTCTTGGAAAACAGACCAAATCACTAGTACAAAAAGTACAGGAAGATGGGCAGAGAGCTACTGAGAAGCTGGGGATTGTGTGGATAGATCTAGCTGGCCCTATGCATGTGCAATCTTGTACAGGTGATAGATATGTTATGGATCTGGTCAATGACTACACAAACATGCCCTAGTCAATCCCTCTCAAATTGAAGAGTGACACATTTCCAGCAGTGCAGGCATGGGTGAAAGCTAGAAATTGGTGACAGAAAAACAAATTGGCAGGTACTGAACAGGACATGATGGCAAACTACAAGGGAAAGGCATAGAAAAATGGCTGGCTTCAACTGGATCACAATGCAAATATAGCACACCCTACATGTCAGCACATATGGGACATGTCAAACAAATGCACTGAACACTACATGGGAAGGCTAGGGCAATGAAGATAGCAGCAAAATGCTCTAACTCACTATAGGACAAATTTTATGTTACAGCTGCACATCTGTATGCTAAAACACTGACAAAATCACTACAGGAGAAGACACCATTTGAACTATGGTACAATCATGCTTCAGATTATTTGTATATGTGAGAGATTGGCTGTCAGGCATTTGTCATGATCCTCAATTAGCACAACCTCAAGTTAAATGCACAAGGAGTAGAGTGTGTGCTCATTGGATATGGTCAGAACTCAAAAAATTATCATTGCTATAAATGTTGCATGCAGAAAGCCTATGAATCATATCATGTACAATTCCTTGAGTGCCATGATGAGAGATGATGTGATGTCACATTTGCCAAATGATCCAGCCTCCATTAATCAGATCAAGGAATCTTCAACAAATACACCATTCATTATTGAAGATAGTGATGACAAAGATGCAATCATACTAGTAGAACTCCCAGTAGTGCTGCTAGGTGCTGAACACAACAATGCACACCAAGATCAACAAGGCCCAAACAAATGGCAAGGACCTCCTTCAGCTGAACCACACAGATCTAGCTGCATCTCTGTCCCAACCAAGAAGGCAAGTCCAAAGAATCATCCAATTACCAGAGTCAAACATGCAGTACAAGACTCACAGGAAGCAGCTGCAAGAATACAAGCAGCCAGGGCAGAAAGGTGGCAAGGTGCAGCTGACATATGAGGTGTAAAGGCAACCTCCAGAGTGGTGGATTGGAGTTATGCAACTAGCAGAGGGGAATCCAAAGTATATTAGCAGAGTAGATGATGATACAATCAGTAACTAATCACCTAGCAGAAGGGGAATCTGAAGGGAATGAGTCTAAGGATCCCCACTGCTCAGCATGGCACATTAGCAGGCAGCAGAGGCATGGGAACTACTGTACAGAAGACTGGAGCTGCTCCTAACCCTAGGGCAATGATTGCTGAGGTAATACAGAAAACTCCACAGTTCTCTAGGGATCTCTGGGGTTCTAGAATGAGCCACAGAGACATTGAACAAGCTGTAGAGATGCTGGAACAAGTTATGGAGGTCAGAAATGGAAGTCCCCTGACACAAGGAGAAGCTTTACCAACAGACATGCCTCATATTCCTGACTTAGCAAATGTAGCCACAATGGAGGAGATAGAACACTTACTGGCCCTGGCAGAGATTCTAAGTGACCCAATCATAGTTGACCTCAATGATGAACCTTGATCTTAGAAGGAAGCAATGTACTCATCTGATGCAAAGTGATGGGAAGATGCTTATCAAGAGGAGCTTAAGTCTCTGAGCAACATGGGTGTATACAAACTCATCCCTCATGACCAAGTCCCTGCTGGACAAAAGGTACAGAAGGGACACCTGGTCTTTAAGATTAAACAAAACAAGAATGGGGAAATTGTGCACTACAAAGTATGCCTTGTTTTGAAAGGCTTCAAGTAGATCTACAGAAAAGACTATACCAAGTTCAGCTCACCAACTGCACAAATGGAATCATGGCATGTGTTACTCCACCTTGCCACTGCAAAAGGTTGGGATGCTATGCAAATAGATGTAAAAACTGCATTTCTTTATGACTTGCTACCAGAAGACAAAGTACAATATATGGCACATCCCAAAGGCTTCAAAGAACTAGAAAAAGAAGACTGGATTTGGTGCATGGTCTGTAGACTCTATGGGATGAATCAAGTAGGCTGCATATGGTACCAGACCATTAATGCCAACATGATCTCATGGGAATGCACATGCCTTCCATGCAAATCCTGTGTCTACTACTAACAATCTGATATGGGCACTACCATAGCTGCCTTACATGTTGATGACTTTCTTTCAATTGCCAGTAGCAAGGAGGATAACAGCTGGTTCAAGTGACAGATGCAATCTGCATGGACCATGACTAATCTAGGCCTATCAAGATTTGTTATAGAAATAGCAGTCAAATGGGACCACAAACACTCTATTGTAAGACTATCACAGACAGCACTAATCAACAAGATTATATCTCAATTTGGGCAAAAGGATGCAATTCCTTTGACCCTGCCAATGGAACCTGGACAGAAGCTCAGAAGAATCAATTGCACATCGCTATTACAAGAAGAGCAGCCATCATTACAATGCACCACCTATCAGTCACTAGTAAGCTGCCTGCTCTATGTTGCAATTTCTACTTGTCCCAATATCTCATATGCCATTCAACAGCTCACACAGTTTGTTGATAGCTACACCACTGTGCACTGGAACACAGCAATCTGACTAGTCCAATACCTCAAAGGCACATGCAATCTAAAATTAACTCTTGGGGAATCAGGTGAACCAGTTAATCTTGTAGGTTTCACTGACTCTGACTGGGTAAACTGCCTTGATACTTGATGTAGCATTGGAGGATATGCCTGGAGCATAGGATCAGGTGCCATCTCTCAGGCTGCACAGAAACAGAAAACTGTTGTGGCATCATCCTGCAAAGCCATGTACATGGAGCTTTTGAGAGTGCTCAGGAATCCAATGGCTGTGCACCCTGCTCAATGGCATAGGACACAGCAAAGCCATGCTCAAGCCCACCTCAATTCTCTATGGTAACAATGCTGCTATTAATCTTTCCAAATATCCCACCCTCCACTTGTGAGTCAAGCACATAGACATTAAGTACCATTTTCTCTGCAAGCATGTTCAGTCTGACAAAATATGCGTTCAATATATAAACATCAAGTATAACATTGTGAATCTCTTCACCAAAGCCCTCACTGCCCTGCTCTCTGTTTGGCTCCATATGCTACTTGGCCTCTAGCAAGCACTATGATTCCTCATGAGGAGGAGCAGGGTTTCTGGTGAGGAGGAGTGTTGGGACAAGTGCTGAGACCTATGACACAATCAGCAAGGCCAAGGCATTACACCATAAACCCCAATACCATTGTCCATCCATCATCACACCCATTGCCCCTGCTAAAGGACCAAACCATTGTCTTCAACCATTTCTACATTTCACTATATATACAGCCATGTACTATACTGTACCCTCAGTCAATAATACATTGAACTGAGGTTAAGTCATTATATCTTGCATAGGTCAATACCTACTGACACTGCCTGTATAGATTGTTTAATTACTCAGTACAGGTTTTAACTTTCTATCAATAGGTTTGTATTTTTTAGAACATACTTGTGCACTCTCCCCCATGCCTGCTTCTAACTCTAGGCTTTTCTGCTCTACTTCTCTGGTATCTGACACAGCTGCCCATTTAGATAGGCTGACAATGTCTTCTCATCTCTTTTTCCAACACCTCCCTCTGCAGCAAAGGCCTGCAAATATACACCTCTCAACTCCTGGTTCTTGAATCCACTATCACTTATAGTGTATCCAGTTACCACTCCTTCCCCATTCTTCTTTTCTCCAATCATTACTGCCACCTCTCCCTGGTCACTGACCAGATCATTGAGATTTGAAATTTTGGATCACTATCTCCTCCAACACCTGCCTTTGGCACCTTCCCTCTTTGAAGAGTGGGCAGGGCTGTCTGGTGACCAGTATTAGGATCTCTGATAGTGATGATGGCACTGCCATCTTGAAGATTTTGTATGTTGCTCTCTGTCAGTGTGTCAAAAGGATGACCCAACAAGACAGTATAAGCTGGCTTGACAAAGATATGCACTGGTAGATAAATAGTGAAGCCTTCAGCAAAAGTAAATGGCACATTTTTGGCTAAACCAACTGATGTATTCACTTGACTGTTGGCACTCTCCATCCTTAAGCATATGTCTGGATCCCAAGTCAATCCTAAACAAAGTGCCTCATCTAGTGCCATACAGACTATCTGAGAACCACTATCTAGAATTGTCTCTACTTGTCCCCTCTGATTGACAATGGGGTTCAAGAATCCCAACACTTGCAAATCTCTAGCCACATACACCACTACTGGCTTTTCTCCTGGAGGGATATTTTCCAAGTAAGTGGCTACACAATCCTGATGCACTACTGCACCAGTAGGCAAATCATCCTGTGTCCCATCTGCAATGAAATAGGTTGCCATTGGTATGTCATTGACATCTACTTTGTCAGGTGGTTTCTTCTCTCTTATAGTCTACTGTTGAACTGCTACCCTTGGGATATTGGGATCCCTAGACTGAGTCCTTGATTTGAGAGTCAATTCTTGTATCATTGTTTCTCTTAATCTAGAAGCCACATCTAACAGTTCTCAAGTACTGAAAGGTACAGTAGCCTCCCAGAGCCTATCAATGGTCCTATCCCACTCCTTCCTCCTTGTTCCTGTTAAGGAACTTTGAACAGTGTCCTGCACTGGCAAGTCTGGTCCCTCATTGGTGGCTGGAACCTTCTCAAAAGGTAGGTCCAGTTTTGGTGCAACCTTTCCAGGATTTTTCAGGGGTTCTCTCTGGCAATGAGGATACTCCTGGTTGAGATGCCTCATGTGCTCTAGCATGTAATCCCTTGTGTCTCTAGCATAGTTTATATAGGTAGAGTAAGTGACTGTCTCTGGAGGGTCATCTTCTGGCCATCCAAAGTACATGTTCACTTGCTTATCATGTACCTGTGCTAGTCTAGCATGAGGAGATATACCAGCAGGATCTCTAGGTTAAGGAGCACCATTAGATAGTCTGGCTCTCCCTTCCAATAGTATGATCCATCCTTTTTGTACATCTCCCTTGATGACTTCACACTCTGAGATTCTATGTCCAGTTTGCCAACAATAGAAGCAAGTAACACCACTTCTCCTAGGATTTGGAAATGTAGGAGGCCCTTCTGCTCTCATACCCTGGCTTCCTTTGGTATTTAAGAAGGTATTGCACATGTCCAACTGACCAGCTTGCAAAGCTTGCATGGTGCTCTGGATGCTCCCCATTTGTTTCCCAATGGTAACCACAGCATCTTGTAGATGAGCCATTTTCTCCTCCACTTCCTCCTCCTTAATGTTCCCCCTCTAGTTTCTGTTTTCTCTATTTTCTCCTCTCTAAGGCTCCTTATAGTAGCACCATCCATCAAGGTCCCCACTACTGTCAGCACTTCTGATAGGTCATACTTGTTGTCCTTGTGCCTATTTCTAGCAGGGTCTTTGTAGTTGCCATATCTACTGATCAACCTCTCCTCAATCACATCTCCAAAAGCTGGTGTGAAGCATCCCAGGAGTTTGTCTACCAGAGACTCATTCCCAGTGACATTAGCCAACTTCTTAGCCTCAGCTCTAAATTTCCTTATCAGAGAATGGATTTCTGTAGTGTCATTCCTACTAAGTCTGGCATGTTCTCTGCAGATTCTGTCCAGGTTTGCAACACTACCTGTGTCATCCACTGCTTCTGGATAGAACTCCTTGATCTCTTCCTCAAAAGCAGACCAAGTATAGTCATCTCCAAAGGAATCAGAGCCCAGCCATTCCTGTTCAGTCTGAGCATCTACATACTCCAAGATTCTCTTTTTCCCTTCCTTATCTCCTTGGATTCCAGCATGCTCAAACAGAGAGATCATCCTTTGTAAAAAGCAACAAACCTCAGAGGGCTCAGTGTGCTTAAACTTAGGTGCATCCCTGCTGTCAGGCAGGGGTAGTTTATATCTGATATTTTGCTCCATAATTGAGGTAGTAGAAACTGGTTGAGTAGTAGGGTACAGTTCTTTTGGTGAGCTTGTAATTGCTTTCTCAGTCCAAAGCTTTCTTCTTCTGAGTAAGATTTCAGGGTCAGGCAAAAAGGACTTTGAACCACTGCTATTGGTCCTAGTTTCTCTTTCACCTAATATAACAGAGTTTTTCACCTTAGTTGTAATAACTTCAGGTGTTTTGGGCCAAGACCCAGGTGGTGCAAAACTAATGTTTCACAAGGGTTGGACTTCCTCATGGAAATCTGAAAGTGAGTTTTGTGCAACAAAAGCCCCTTGCAATGGGCTCCAGATGATGCAAAATGTAAGATTTGATGCTGTCAATTGATCAGATCAACAGATCAAACTTTGTTTCATGGAGGTTTGGAGGGTTATGTTACACACAAGCTCACATAGATGCAACAATTATATAGATAATTTAAATGGTTTATCTGCAAGCTTAAGATGGTCTTGCACTATTGAATGGGCCCAATAATATTATAAATAAAGCTGAACCAACTAAGAACTTGTAAGCCTAAGACAACTGCTCTGGGGTTATCCAAGCTGTGGTATGTCATTGCTTGCACTTTCCTCCAATTTCACTCCCCTTTTATAGCTCATTGCATGTACACAGACCAGGGTGCTTTCTGTGCACACTTGTGGTTGTACCATGTAATTTTCCTAGGCTTTTTTCTCCTATTGGTCAACAGGACAAAATAGCATGCTGGGTCAGCATTATTCAGTTTTTGTAGGTCCAACATTTCTTCCTTCAATCTTTTTCCTTCCAATCTTCTCCCTAGCAAACTGCATGTGGTTCATATGGTGGCTGGCTTAGGTTTTGGATGGTCTGGCATAGGAATGGGGATGGTATCAAGGGAGGTGGGGCAGCATTGTTGCACTAGATGCCCATAGCTGTCCTCAGCATCAGTTAGATTTCTAGCTGGATTGCTGAGCACAGCCATTGATTGCCAATCAAACACATAATCAGGCTCAATTCTCAACATCAGAGCTTACTGTTTTGCTGGCATCATTGAATGAATGCTTTTTGGGTTCTTCAGTGTTTTCTTCTTTGTACTTAGGTATGCTTTTGATGTCTACAGTTTTTGACATTACCCAAGCTTACAGTCTTCAGCTTCTTTATTTGGTATTTCTTTAGCTTTCCTAGTACTTTTGTCCTGTTTCAAGATATGAGACAGGCATATCAACAGTTGCATGTCAAGCCTGGCAAATGGTGCAAAGCAATTATCCTTTCTGCATGCATACAAAGGATACCTGATGTGTGCTAGGGCAATCTTCTCCCACCCCTCCCAATGTCCTCCAAGGACAATGTGGATGCCATGTGGGTTTTAGGCACAGCTTTTGGGGCTAGATGCTGCTGCAGGTGCATTTGTGTCAGTGGGCAATGGGGTGGAAGGCATGCTTGGGTATTGGGCAGGGGATATGATGGGGAGGAGGATTAGTGTGCTTGATAGGAATGGTGTGCTTAGGCAGATTGAGGGTGGGGGAGAGGCCAGAGTGGTGGTGTTTGCTAGGGTGATGATGGGGAGGTGGTGAGAGTTGGGTTGGCATTTTATCCAATGCAGTGGGAGGAGAGTGAGGATGTCAAGGCAATTGGGGTGCTTGGAATTGCTCTGCTCATCATGCTTTTACATGTGCACATAGCAAATGGATTAATGATCTGTATGGTGCAGGTGCACAACTGCACTATTTGGAGGAAAACATGTTTGCAGAGCTTGAGATGAGGAGGGGGTTGCACTGGCAGTATGAGTGCAGAGGTTTGTGCACTGGAGCAGGTGGCAGAGCAGAGCCTGCAAGTGATGTGACAAGGATGATAGCAAGGAAGATGTTTGGGAATCCATATCCATCTCATTATGCATTACCAGTGATACGCCTGTCTTGAGTACGAGACAGGTTGAATATACTTAGAAAAAGAGATAAGGGAAATACCAATCAAAACAAGCTGAAAACCGTAAGCTTGAGTAAATGTCAAAAACTGTAGATATAAAAACCTTACCTAGTATAAAAAGAATATCACCAAAGAACCCAAGGAAGCACGCATTGAACAATGCCAGCAGGACCTATGACGTCAAGAACAGCTGGTCATGCATTTGATCAACAATCAATGGCTGTGCTCAGCCAAACCAGCTAGAACAGCTAACCAATGCCAAGGACAGCCATAGACATCTGAATGCATAGCAAAAACCCTGCCTCCCCTTGACACTGCATGCCAGACCATCCAGAGACCAGAGCTGGCCACCATACAAACTACACAGAGCCTGCTAAGAGAGAAGTGGAAAAGAAAAGAATGAGAAAAAGAGGTCAGACAAATAGATAACCAAGTAATGCCGACCCAGCATGTCATTGCAAATGGCCAACCAATAATGGAGGAAGGCCAAGGAAAACCATGCAGTACACCCATGGGAGCACATGAAAAACAGCCTGGTCCATGTGCATATGATGAGCTATAAAGAGGAGAGCAGGATTGGAGAAAAAGGGCAAGCAATGGCTTGGCTAGCCCCAGGGAGTGGCTAACTTAGGCTTATGAGTATTTAGTTGGTTTGGGTTTTTATTTATATATATATATTTGAGCCCATTCAAAAGTTTGAGACTGTCTCACCTAGCGAATAAATCAATTTAATTATTATCTATGACTGTAAACGTCTAAGTGAGCTTTTGTGTAACCTAAGCCTCCAAACTCTGTGAGAGTAAAGTTTGATCCATTGATCCAATCAATTGATGACATTAAAACTTACATTTTGCATCATCTGGAGCCCACCACGAGGGGCTTTTGTTGCACAAAAACTTACTTTTGGATTTCCTTGAGGAAGTCCAACCCTTATGAAACATTAGTTTTGCACCACCTGGGTCTTGGCCCAAAACACCTGAAGTTATTGCAACCAAGGTGAAAAACTCTGTTACATTAAGGAAAAGAGAAACTAGGACCAATAGCAGTGGTTCAAAGTCCTTTTTGCCTGACCCTGAAACCTTACTCAAAAAGAGAAAGCTTCAGACTGAGAAAGCAATTTCAAGCTCACCAAAAGAACTGTACCCTACTACTCAACCAGTTTCTACTACCTCAATTAAGAGATCAAGAAGTCTTATCCAGAAGCAGTGGATGAAACAGGTAGTGTTGCAAACCTGGACAAAATCTGCAGAGAACATGCCAGACTTAGTAGGAATGACACTACAGAAATCCATTCTCTGATAAGGAAATTTAGAGCTGAGGCTAAGAAGTTGGCTAATGTCACTGGGAATGGGTCTCTGGTAGACAAATTCCTGGGGTGCTTTATGCCAGCTTTTGGAGATGTGATTGAGGAGAGGCTAATCAGTAGATATGGCTACTACAAAGACCCTGCTAGAAATAGGCACAAGGACAACAAGTATGACCTATCAGAAGTGCTGACAGTAGTGGGGACCTTGATGGATGGTGCTACTATAAGGAGCCTTAGAGAGGAGAAAATAGAGAAAACAGAAACTAGAGGGGGAACATTAAGGAGGAGGAAGTGGAGGAGAAAATGGCTCATCTACAAGATGCTGTGGTTACCATTGGGAAACAAATGGGGAGCATCCAGAGCACCATGCAAGCTTTGCAAGCTGGTCAGTTGGACATGTGCAATACCTTCTTAAATACCAAAGGAAGCCAGGGTATAAGGACAGAAGGGCCTCCTACATTTCCAACTTCTGGGAGAAGTGGTGTTACTTGCTTCTATTGTTGGCAAACTGGACATAGAATCTCAGAGTGTGAAGTCATCAAGGGAGATGTACAAAAAGGATGGATCATCCTATTGAAAGGAAGAGCCAGACTACCTAATGGTGCTCCTTTACCTAGGGATCCTGCTGGTATATCTCCTTATGCTAGACTAGCACAAGTACATGATAAGCAGGTGAATATGTACTTTGGATGGCCAGAAGATGACTCTCCAGAGACAGTCACTTACTCTACCTATATAAACTCTGCTAGAGACACAAGGGATGACATGTTAGAGCGCATTCAATATAAGGAGTCAGACTGCTTGGGAGACCTGGAGAAAGGTTTCAATAAAATGGCTGAGATGCTCAGTGTGTTGATCAACACCAGAAACACAGCCAGTCCTGAGGGACAGAAATCTGCCTCTAAGGATTTTTAAATAACTCAATGAAGGCAATCAGGAAAGAGGCATCTCAACCAGGAGTATCCTCATTGCCAGAGAGAACCCCTGAAAAACCCTGGAAAGAAAAGCTAACTCTGGTGATTCCACCTAGAGTTGCACCAAAACTGGACCTACCTTTTGAGAAGGTTCCAGCCCTCAATGAGGGACCAGACTTGCCAGTGCAGGACACTGTTAAAAGTTCCTTAACAGGAACAAAGAGGAAGGAGTGGAATAGGACCATTGATAAGCTCTGGGAGGCTACTGTACCTTTCAGTACTGGAGAACTGTTAGATGTGGCTCCTGGATTAAGAGAAACAATGATACAGAAATTGACTCTCAAATCAGGGACTCAGTCTAGGGATCCCAATATCCCAAGAGTAGCAGTTCAATAGCAGACTTTAAGGGATAAGAGAGAAGTGGAAAAGAAAAGAATGAGAAAAAGAGGTCGGACAAATGGATAACCAAGTAATGCTGACCCAGCACATCATTGCAAATGGCCAACCAATAATGGAGGAAGGCCAAGGAAAACCATGTGGTACACCCACAGGAGCACACAGAAAACAGCCTGGTCTGTGCGCATATGACGAGCTATAAAGAGGAAAGCAGGATTGGAGGAAAAGGGCAAGCAACGATGTACCATGGCTTGGCTAGCCCCAGGGAGCAGCTAACTTAGGCTTACGAGTATTTAGTTGGTTTGGGTTTTTATTTATATATATATATATTTGAGCCCATTTAAAAGTTTGAGACTGTCTCACCTAGCAAATAAATCAATTTAATTATTATCTATGACTGTAAATGTCTAAGTGAGCTTTTGTGTAACCTAAGCCTCCAAACTCTGTGAGAGTAAAGTTTGATCCATTGATCCAATCGATTGACAACATCAAAACTTACATTTTGCATCACCAGATAGTGAGCAGGAGTTCCACATGCAGGAGGAGTATGCAGCAGGCATGGGTGGCCTCTTACATGTGCTTGGGCTATTGTTGTCTTTGTATTGTTGGCTTTGCACCATCACCATCACCAGACCATCATGACACCTGGGCAGAAGTGCTGAGTTGCTGTGGAATACAAGCATGGGTACAGGTGCAATGCATCTGGATGTGAAGAGGGTGTTTGTGCAGTAAATTAGAGGGAATTAGTAATTGTTTCCTTTGTTTGTGAGGGAGGGGTCAATTGGTCCTGCTCAATCTCCTCAACTTCTGGGTGGGAGACAGGACATGACAGTAGGTGTTTTGGATTGCTTGGACTACAAGGCTTTAAGGCAATTACAGTCAATGACAGAGTTTCCCTCCTCTTTCTTATGTATTCTGTATTTGTCCATGTCACAACATGGTGTCCAGCACATTATGAACAATTAATGATTTATAACTTACATTCTTCAAATTCTTATCTGGATTGGCAGGGTTCAAAAACTGAGAGGTAAGGCTTGGGTTGGGAAGGAACAAAATGAGGGAAGTAAGTACAGAGTATATTTGATTTGTTTATTACTTGGCTAGAGTTTGTTCTGTGTTTGTGTTTGTTGCCTGTGTTCATTTCCTCTTTGGAGAATTTGTTCATGTTTGTTGGTCTTCATTGCTCTTCAGGAGTGTTTGTGAGTGTTTATTAGTCTAGGTGTTTGTATTCATGTAGTAGAGGACACAACAGCATTCAAAGTCAGATTGAGAGTTAGGAGAAAAGCACAAGGCCAAATTTGGTATGTTTATCACTGTGATTGTTGATCTTTCTGATATCATACTTATACAAGATTCAGACTGGCAATTGAGCTTGAAAGCTGAAGAAATCAAGACATAAAGTCTTTTGTTTGAGGGATTTAATTAATGATTGACAGTGAAATGTAAGAGCAAGAAGCCTGGAAGTGAGAGTACAACAGGACATGACATTATATTGACAGACAATCCAGCAAATAATGTCATTCATTTATCTCTGTCCAGAAACCAAGGTGGCTACAACTGGCAAGTGCACTGGCTGGCCATCAACATACCTTGGAGCATATATTAGATGTAAAGCCACACTGGGGAGGTCAGCACTCCATTTTTCAGAATTTTTCCATGCCTGTTTGAAGCTTATTTGCTTATCTTTGCTTGCCTCTGCCAGATACGGTTCATCTGGTTGCTTTAGAACTGTCAAAATAGCTGTTGGTGTATATGAACAGGTTCTTTTGATGGGATTGAGTGGGACTAATCAACCATAGACTTGTATTTATAGGAGGGGAGGGATGATCTGTCTAACTTGATCCCATCAAGAACCTCCCAGATAACCAGTCCTCACAGGAGATGAAGCCTAAGAGTTCTGAATAATCTCAAAATAGACCACATCAGATCACATCAGTGGTCCAGTCAAACAGACCAAACTTTATAATGCACCTTTCTGAAAATAATCCAAGTGTACTGTCAAACAGTTATAGTTCAGTTAGGCATTTTGTTAGGTTGGTTAGTGTTGGTTAGTGTCAGTATCAGTGTTATTGCTTAGTGGGATGATGGGAGGTTGCAGACACACATGTACAAAAAGGACAAAATAGTCCTTAGTACCTTTATTTGATGGGATCAAGTTAGACAGATTGTCCATGGACTCTATTTATAGCCCTGCCAGATTTGAATGGCAGTTCAGGAACCTTGGCACATGGGCAGCGCTGGTGGAGGCATGACTGCCAAGGGTACAGGCAGGGAGCAGCAAGCACACAAGGCAGCCCTGCAGGCTATTGGTCCTGCATGGCTGATATCACATGCACTTGTTGTTACAAGCTACAATATATTTCATGTGTGAAGGGCAGCCTGTTTGGCTGCAATGCCCACTACTATTTGGACCCCACCTATTGTGACAATCCTGTTGTAGCCTCATACATCCTTGACAATTCTGTTCCAGAATCTACATAACATCTTGCTCTGACACTATTCCTCATCTATTGTCATTCAATAGTTATCATTTAACAATCACATTGTAGATATAAGCTTTTTAATTGACATTTGCATTTGTTTTCCTTTCTATTCAGTGCCACTTGCTTTAAACAGGTCTAGACTGCAAAAATATATGGCAGTGTCTCAAGATGCAAAAGAAGGGCATAAATCAGTTGATATATTGATGAATATGAATATATCATATCTTTGTTTATAGGTAGGTGACCATACAATTGCTGATGTTGGTATACAGTTCAACATCCAAATGCAATACAGATTGTGAACTGACAATGTTATATATACAATCTATATAACTTAGTACCTGTGACTTGCATTGAATTTCATCCCTCCTTTGCAAGGTGCTTTGATTCTATTTGAGGCTCAATTGCCAACTCACATTTGTTGTGATTCAGGGATAGTATTTGACATTGTATCTGTTCTTATCTAGAGTGTGCAGATAATATTGAAAGCCATACCCATCATGCAATTCTTGTTTCATGTTGGGGCATGACGAATTATTGCCACACACATAGTATGCCCAATCATTCCAATTGTCCAAGGATGTTGCAGGTTGTAACCCCTTCCATAAAACTTCATAATGGACATTGAAAATTGACCTGGAGGAGTAGTGGTTGCTGCTTGCATATTGATTAAGTTCAGGTATCAAAACATTAGTTCACAATATGCACAATATACTTCATTAAATGAAATATAATTCATTATGACTGAAGAATGAAAATCAACCATGGGCACCAATGGATTAACCATTGTTGATTCGAATACATTTACTTCCATGCAACCCTGCCTCAGGACTTCAATTCTCCCAACATGTGGCATTCTTGGAAACCTCAACCTTATTTGTCCACAACAGTTTCACATTGACCCAACAGATAAAAAATGTCCAGGTTTTGCAGATAAAAGGTCCATGGGTTTAGTACAAGCAGGACACTTGACCCTCCAATAATGCTACCAGTTGCTTTCAATAAATCCAGAATTTTCACTCCCTCCAGTCCAAGGCCCTTGTAACACTATTGGCAATATGGGCCCAGGCAACCATTTGCAAACCCTTGCATGTTCTTCTGACAGTGTATTGGTCACAAAGATTTAATTGACACAGGATTTGTTTGCCAATATCCACTGGCAGCTGCATCAGTCTACTATCTACCATTTATGATAAGTGTGCACCATCTTTTTTAACATTCACAACTTACTTTGATTGGTTCTCAAGCAACAAGTTTTTTTATCTTCTTTATCTTCTTCTACTTTATCTTCTATGCTTTTGCCATGAATTGTCCCTATAGGTTGTTATTGAGAGCAGTTACTATATGAAACAAATACAAACCCTTTTTGTTATGCAAGTCATTCTAGAGTTGGTATATGTAACAGAATACTCTTTCAATAAATAATATGAGCAATGTATAATAGGGAATGTTTTATCCATTTCATTAGTGAACACATTTGAACCTTTTAGGAGACAACAAATTGTCAATCATGTGGAAACACAGTGATATTTTGCCAAAGCTACTATCCCTTTTTCTCATTTCACATGTTTATTCTTGATGGAACTATAGCAATCCTTGTTCACTTTGACTTAATATACAATCACCCCCAGTTTAGCATATGTCTGAAGACTGGATGTGGTGTGCTCTATGTGCTGCTGAATTTGAGATCAAGGTTCAAGATATAATACAAGTTACCAACTATATGACTATGATTCTGTAGTTTTCATATGTAATTTACACTTTATAATTCCATGTCATCACTGTCTTCCTTGTCCTTATTCCTTCTATTTTTATAGATCTCCCTCTTCTTCAATTGAAGCCAGCAAAAGCATCAGTAGCCACTGTAAGAACAGCTGGCTCACTTGTGGGTGTACTCTGAATGTTCCAGGAAGGCTGCCACTACTTTGTATGGACCATCACTTTCAGGCATGAACTTGGCAATGTGCTTCTCACCTTTGCACATGTAGTCCCACCTGTGATGCTTGGTGCTGAGCATTATAAAATCTCCAACCTCATAAACATCCTCCTCAGCTTGCCCTTTGATAGTGTGGTAGGCTTGTCAAATTTTCACTGTGAGGAGGTTGTCCTGGGCTTCCTGTATATCCCTTTGTAGTTTGCTGATAATTTCATGTGCTTTCTTTTTGTCTTTTGAGGCTTTTGCAAGCAGTAGTACCAAGGGGGGAATAATGTGTGGTGAGCATCCCATTTTCAATTGGAAGGGGGAGAAACCCATCAAAGAATTTATTGTGTTCATGAGGGAGAAATGCACACAGGGGAGAGTGGCCAGCCAACCTCTCTGGTCACAATCAATGAGATATTGAATGGCTTGGACTATTGTCTTGTTCATGTGCTTGCTGCCATCATCAGTCTCAGGGTGGTATGATGTAGACATTTTAAGTTTGACCCCAGTCAGTTTGTGCAACTCTCTCCAAACTTTGGCCACAAAAAGCTTATCCCTATCTGAGATGATCTGTGTCATTAAGCCATTTTCACAATACCACTTGTTGAAGAGGATGAGTGCAATGTCTGCTGCCAAGTCTTTTGACTGTGTGCCTGTGAGTCAGATCTCCATGCCCAGCAGGTCCATTATTATCATAATTATATCCTTGCCACCCTCCTCTGGTAAGGGGCTGATGAAGTCAATTCTGACCACAGAGAATCTATTGTCAGGCACTGGCAAGGAGTGTAGCAGGCCTGTAGGTTTGGTGGTGCAATTCTTGTTGCATTGGCAGGGAACACATGATGGGATATAGGCTTTCTCAATATCTCACCTCATGTGAGGCCAATAGTAAGAATCCTGTAAGGCTGCATAGCTTTTGTCAAAACCAAAATGTCTGAGAGTGTTATGAGCTAGGTTGTACAATAGTTCCTGTACACAAGTACTGTTGGAGGTTAAAAGATGCTTCCCAAGGTACAGAAGGCCATTTAAGTGTCTGGCACCCATGATGCTGCCCTTCTTGATCCCATTGCATACCTGTTGTGCAAATGCATCATTGTCATAGCTGTTCACAATGTCTTTGAGCAGCTGCCTGTCAGCTCCGATCTTGAGCACACTCCTGGCTATGATGCAGGTCTTTGAGGGAGATTGAGTATATGTGAGGGCACATGCCACCAGTCCTGCTGTTGGTGAGGATATGAGCATCCAGGATAGGGAGTCAGCGGCTGAGTTCTCCTCTCCTCAGACATTGGGGATCGGCTTGCATGCCATCCTTTGACACAATGTGGCTAAAGAAGTGAAGCTTGGATGCAAACAAGACTGATTTCTTGAGGTTGCAGAAGAGGTTTGCCTTTCAGAGCATGTTCATGACCTTCTGAAGGTTCTCATCATGTTTGTCTATTGTTTTTGACCAAATTATGATGTTGTCTAGGTAGACATGACAGATAACACTGATGAGTTTGCACAGAGCATCAGTCATCCTGTGCTGGTATGTGGAAGGTGCATTACAGCCACCCATAGGCATAATCACCCACTTGTATAGGCCTCAAGGCATACAAATGGCTGTTAAGTGGATATCATCTGGATGCACTTGCATCTGAAAAAAGGCATTTGTCATGTCTATTTTTCCAAAGATCTTCCCCTTGCTGCAGTCCACAAGAATGTCATCCATGCAGGGGAGGGGGAAGTTATCTTGGACAGTGTTTTGGTTCAAGAGGCAGTAATCATTTACCCAACAAAGGGGGACCATGAAGTCTAGTATGCTGTTATGGTTCTTTGGGATGCAGAAGGCTGGGGACACAAATTCAGATGAGGATGGGCATGATCATCCTGCAGCCAGATGTTCTTCCAGGAGTTTCTTCCAAAGTTTGTGGAATTTCTTTGGGGCCCTGTACCCTCAACAGTTGACAACCTGTGATGGGTCTTTCAATTGCATTCTGTAATAGATGTGGTCAGGGACCTTATTGAGCATCTTTGGCAGTTCTAGGGGGAAGTGGTCCACATATAGTTGTTTTGCTTCATCATCCCTCTGCTGAAGCTTTCCTTTAAGAGGGAGAGTCTCAAGATGCTCCCATATCATTGCCATAATCTGACTTGGGGGGGCATGGTCTTCACAATGTGGAGGTATCTCATGCCAACAATGGGTGGTGCTGCTAGACCTCCTGGTTCTTGCACAAGTCTGGGCTACTGGCAGATGGATGTGAGGGGAAGATAACAGAGAGGCATTGATGATATCAAATCCTATGCACCTGTCTATGACTGTGTTCTCACCAATATCCAACAGTAGTTTCTTAGCAGACAGGAATGGAATTCCTAGTATCAACAGTATAGGACCAATGTTAACCTTGGCATTGAAAACTCCAAACTTTCATGCTCCATTACCCACTGTCACCTCCAGTCAAACATATTCATTGCATGTCAAAGAGGATTCTCCATCAACAATGTGAGATTGTCCTCACTTTTTGGTAGTCAGAATTGCTGTAGCCTGAGTTGAGTGATGAGCTTGTCACTAATAACTGTAGATGGACACCCATTATCAATGATTGTGCAGATAGAGAGGGGGAAAGAAGAGATGGCTGGTCCCATCACCTCCAGCATAACTGTCATGTGAGGTGCAGGCAAGGGGTGGTTAGAAGGAGGAGATGTAATTGTGTACATGTAAGAATCCTCTGAGTCTTTGTCTCTAACATCTTTGTTGCTAGTGGGTTTGATATATGCAAGTCCCACAATGGCTTTTGGCTTGGTGGCTAAGGCCATGGCCAGTGTCAAGGTCTTGGTGGTCTTTGGATCAGGCCATGAGTTTGAGGCTTTCATTGTTCAAGCATCTGGGGTCCCAGAGTAATTATAGTAAAATGTACAGCAGCATGTGCAGCCTTGGTGCTCAACAAGTAGTCTCTTTTCCTTGTCTGTGAGCTTCAATAATTTGAGGCAAGGAGTGGTCATTCCAGAGGTTCCAATAGAGATGCTGTCAGTGCGGGAGAGTAGTTTGGAAATTCTTTCAACCAGTGGCTTGCATCTGGCAGCCCTCTCAGCATTGCTGGTGTCTATCATTGCCTGGATCTGTGCTTGATCCTTGGCCAACTCTTCATCTAGCCTAGTAACTTCAATGATTCAGTCTGTGAAACCCATGGTGCTCTTGAACCTCCTTGCATCAACCTTCCTCTGGAGGTTGAATCACAAAATGGGCTTTGAGTGCAAGGTTAGTCAGGGCATGTTTGGATGCAGTGTTTGTGAGTTGGGCATTAAGGTTCTGAATATATACATTCCAGTTGACAAAAGACATGTTCTCTTAGAAGGAGGCGAGGATCAAATCCTGCACCTTGGGTTGCCAGTTGTGAGGCAGCATGAACTTCTGGAATTCCTCAAGATACTTGTTAAGTGTCATGGTGTTGATGCACAATCAGTTCATGTGATACCATGCCACAAAGCAAGGTTTGAGCATTCCATCACCCACAAAAGTCATGATCTTGTCTGGCTTCTTCCCAGAATCCTTGTGGTACCTGTGACAGGTGATAGACCATTGCTAGAACAGGTTGTTGTCCATGCACCCCTTTGTTAACATGGGGCAATCCTTCAATTTTGTCACCTTTACTTCAGCAAGAGGACACTGCTTGTCTGTGTCAATGTGAAATGGGAGAGTCAAGGACATGTTTAGATGTCTCTTATTGGCAGCAATGCAATAGGCACTGGATGGTTTGATGGCAGGGCCACTTTGATGGGCAGGGGTGAAGTCATCTGAAGATGACAAGGGTTCAGAATCACTGGAGCTCTCAAGAGAGCTGGATGGTGGGGCTGGATGGATAGCAGCATATGTCTCAGCTTTGCTGGCAGTGGGAGAAGACTCCTCTTTTGGCTTCTCTTTTGGTGGGGGGGAACTTGAAGGTGATGGAGTGGAGGGAAGTGTACCTAGTAGGGATACTAGAGCTTGTTGTTGTCTTGTTGTTCATCTGGTAGTTGCAGGAGTGGCCATAGATGGTGGGTGATGACTGTAAGACAGTTGGTAAAATTTTATCAATGTCAAAAAAAAAGTGAAAGGCTGTTGTCTAACAGCCTCACTGTGCCTCTAACAGACAGGATAAAATAAGCTTCATTTGCCAGTAGTTAGGGTACAGAATGGTTAAGATTTATCTAAGTGCTCACCTTCATTTGCCAGTAGTTAGGATAAGCAAACAAAGGTGAGAAACAGGACCTTTTTGAGGTGGCCATCATGTGGGTGTGCCACAACTGTTATGCAAATGTGAGATTTGTGTCTCTGAATGTTGTAAGTTGCCACTGGCATGCTTACAGCATCACAGCAATTTATCCCAATGGTTCATAATGGTTCTCCAGGATGTCCTGCATAATGGTTCCCTTTTGCCACAATGCTCATTCCAGCCTTTGTTCCTGCAATTTCACCAAAAAGATTTGTTCTAAAATCTTGTCCATTGAGATCTTTGTAAGTGTAGTTGCCTGACCATGGCTTGACATTGCAACAAAAGTCCACAAGGAAGTTTGCTTCTCCTAAAGATGCACTCCCCATATCAATCAGACTCTTCTCCATTGATTTGTACAGGCTGTCATTTTGTTTTGCTATCAGTTTGGAAGAAATAGGCATGAAGGGTGTGCAATTGAATAAATGATAATGGCATTCATCCCTTCTGTAGTGGTAATTTATATATGGTTTGAAATAAAGAATCATGGGACATTTACCATCTGCACACTGAAAATTGAAACTATCAGGAGTGAGTCATCCTGTTGTAGTCTCATGCTCCATCCTCCTTTTTTTGTGTTTAGATGCACCTTGGCTAATGTCAGGGAAGTGAGACAAATTGTCTGAAATTTTATGTTTTTGAATATGATAAGGGGAGGGTTCCCCAGAAGTGTGAGATACATATGAGATGACTTGTTTCACTTCAGTCAGAATTGCTGATGTGTTTGCTGTGCCAGCAAGCTTGTCCAATGACTGGATGTGATCTCTATCCACTTGATCTAATTTAGTCAAATGTTCTGTTGCCTTCAGTATTTCAGCACTATTGCCATGTTTCAACAATGTACTCCATCACAAGATTTCTAGACATTTTCTGTCATGTTGCATGTCTTCAGACAGGAAACAAGTAATTCCCTTCTTGAGGAACAGACATAGAATAGCAACTCCATTGGAAGAATGCACTCTTGACAGTATAACATATGTGATTCTGTACCACTGCAGGATTCCAAATCAACAATGATGTGGTCCAGAGTCATCCCCTGCACTCTATGAGCCATCATTGCAAATGCCAGTACTACAGGAACTTGAGTGTGCAAGATTGTCTGCTTTGATTTGTTATATGGATGTTCAAACTTCAACATTACTGAATCAGCAGTTATAGGATAATATCCTGCAGGTAGATTTTGCATTGGTGTTTGATCTGCTTCTGGACAATGGATGATGACTTTCTTGATTGTACCTTTTGTTCCATTTGCAATTCCACCACCCACATCAAAGTTGTGCACCACTAATACTGGCATTCCCAGCACCAGAGGTAATTTGCCCAAACATTGCTTCATCTTTCCTGAATGCAATTGTTGTAGCCATTCTACCAACACCTTGTTGTCAATAACCCCCCCTGAGTTTGCATTTTTTGTACTGATACAATAGATGGCATAATACCAGTGAAGCTCTTGCCCTGTGCTCAAAGCAAATTGTTTGGCCATGCATTCATTTAACACATCCTTCACAGCATTTGTAGCAACTATGATTGGTACAGCCCTCCAGCTAGGATGTTGCTTGACATCTGATAATGACAATACATGCAAATGTAGAAGGTTGTTGTCTCCGTTGTTACATCTACCCTCTCTCAACCTAGATAACAAATCTACAAATCTACTGTTATTGTCACCCATCTGCCAATGCTATTGTGTTAAAAAAACCACTGTCTGCACTGAAAACCAGAGCAATTTCCTGAAAATTATATCCTGTCCCACATTTGATTTACTACATTTTTCCCCATCAATTCCTCCATATAACCTTGCATCAGCAGGGGGAGGAAGTTGTGCAAAATCACCTGCAAAAATGACATTCATACCTCCAAATGCAGATGGATTGCCTTTTGCCACTGACAGTGCACAACTGATTTGTCTTAAAAACTGACAGCTTAGCACAGAAACTTCATCAATGAACATCAAATCAACACTATCCCAGAGACTCATAAAATCTGCAGTGGCTGAAGTGCTATGGGATGATCTGCCCATCAAGTTCAAGGCAGAATGCAACATTATCCCTGCAACATTTCTTGCTGCTATACCCACATAAGAACACACTCAGAACTGTCATGCCTGTTTCTGGGATGTAAAAAAATCTTGAATTGCACTAATTACCCTGAATATTCCTGTTTCAGCCAATCCATTTAAGAACATCTTGACAGGTTTATATCCATCAACATTTTTGACCAATGTCTGCTCAACAACAATTCTAAATGCCAGCTCTTGTTCTCTATTCAGTGTCCATTGAGTCACTACAGATGCAACATCAATATTCATATCAACCAGAGTAGCACTTGATAAATCATGAGTAAGTGCTGCACTGTACTCATCTCTAATATTTCTTTCAACAGATTCAAGATGTGAAATGGATGCAGATGGAGCCTGAACCTCACTGATTGTCTCCATTACAGATTGCATATGTTTTTCCAATCAGTTCATCATATTTCATAGTCAGCTTGCTACACTTGTTCATCCTTTTTCTTGTTGATTTGTAGCACTTCTTCATCCAATTCTGGCATGTACTTTTCATCAGGAACACCAGATGGGCCTTGTGCTGCAGAGAACAATCCTGCATTCTTGGCACTAACCATGATATAGAGTACATCATCTTGGAGCTTGTCATACTTAGCTGACTGACATTGGTCATCACCTCTGCTGGGACACAAGAAGGCTGTTTCTTTGATCTGTGTTTAGACCGGTGCCTATTGCTTTCATCTTTACACTCATGAATAATTTGCATGTTGTCCATCAACTGTTGGATGCTTGGATGTGCAAGTGGATTTTCATGGCAACTATGCCAATAATATGCCTCAGCCCAACTTTCATTAGGATGTGCAACATCAAGGATGCTATGCCATGGACAAAACAGAATATATATCAAATGCTGGTATTGCATAAGGGAATGAGCTTTGTCTCATCATGGGATGGCAGGTCCTGTCAGAATGATAACCAAATGTCATATGGGATGTCTAAGAACAAGGCAAAACTGTTCAACATCCAGGTGTGTAGCAGCAAGTGAAAATGCAGGTCTGCATCTGTTTATATTCAACATAACAGATTTATCAAAAACCAATCTTCCATTGGATGACAAGTCTGCTCCATATTCACAACACTTTTGTTTAACCTTGTCCACCTAGGCTATGTAATTCCATAGACAGATATTATCAAGACCAGGACCATGCAATATATAATCAGTAACACATGATGTTTTTTTGACAGAGATCCATCATTTCCTTGTTTGATGCAGACTTTGTCCATTTCAACCAAATCAGCTTCAATTACTTGTGATTCAAGGTCAACATCAGGAACATTTCCTGGACATTCAAATGATGTTGTTTTCAGTTTAACTCTGGAATCTGGAACAGTATCAGTTTTTTCATCCACAGTGTTTAAAATGTCTTCTTCCTGTAAATAACACTCTGGGGCTGGCCTAATATTACTTAAATACCCTTCAAATTGAGTCCAATACAGATGACAAAAGGAATGGCTTGTCATTTTGTCCTCATAGCAAAGCAAAAGACTACATACTTGTTGTGATGACAATTCTTGGTGTGACACCATAGCATATGCACATTTTTGCAACAGTGCTTTGGCTCTCAAGAGAAGCTGAGTGGCTTTCAAACTAGCTTGGGTATTGTGTGAGAGAATAAGTGAGATTGAATTTCATTGTTAGAGGCATTGATACTACTACAATTTTCTGTCCAATCCTGATGAACAGCTTGCATCCCATCCAAAGACAACACTTCACATGAGAATGCACAACATGCATCATTCCAACCACCTGTAGAACAAAGACCATTGAATGTATGTGCCATAATACCTGCTGCAATTTGCTCATTCGACCCTGCAGATGAAGTCCCATGGGATACTGAAAGGTCTATCAGTTCATGCCACTTTAATCTTGTGGAAGCCAAAAAGATACTAGAGGGAACAATGCAAGCAGCTCCCATCTCCCATTTATGCAACAATTTGTGCAGACATTTCAAATGTTGTAACCTATTAAAACCAACTTCATTGAGACCCAAGCAGGAACAGCACAATTTCAAATGATCTGAAGATACTTCAGCACAGGACATGATACCATCCAGGAGGTGATACCAAATCTGCAAGGAAGCAGCATCTCCAGCCAGATATCTGCATGTATCTGTAGCATAATTGGTGCAGAGACTGTTTAGCAAATGATGGGCCAACAGAAGGACACTTTTGTTATCTGATTCACAACAAGTCAAACCATGGTTAGTGAGTGTACAATTCATAAGAGACTTGTCCAGAAAAAAAGTTGCATGAAAACTGTTTGTCTGGGAAAGCAACAAACTCAACAGATCATTAATCCTGGGTTCATTAAATGAAGACAAAGATGATGTATCAGAGTAGATATGCACAGATTCAGATCTCAAAACATTGGGTGTACCTATCAGTGCAGGCAGTACAAGACCTTTGAAGATATGAAAAATATATCAAAAAGAAAAAAGATCAAATAGATAGTTACCTTGAACTCTAGATTGAGTTGATGTTCAGCAAAAATCTGTTGCCATTGGAGGGAACAAGCCTGAAAGCAAACAATGCTCTTGGAAAAGTGTGAACCAATCAGGTCTCAGAACAATGCAAGACACATCCGCAATATAGAAAGTCAACACAGTAGTAAATCCTATCTCTTCAGCAGTTGAGGACACAGGTAGACAAAATGATTGAGAGGACATTGACACAGAAGTCTCAAAAAGACATTGAGGCAACTGGCTAATGGCCATGTTGGGATTGAACAAGGCATCAAAAGACAGACTGCCAAGTAATACCACCATAGAGGATGAGACAGTCATCAAAAATGAGGAAAAGAAACCCTGGAGAGCAAAATGAACCACATCTTCAATGCATCCATGATGATTGTATCCATCTGGCAAGGACCCCTCCTCCAACTGATACCCATAGACATGAGTGAGTTCATCCATGATTACATTGTGCTTGCAGGCAGGTGCATAGATGTCCATATCAGTGAATATAATGTTGCCAGAGGGAAACAAAAGAGAGAGTACAAAGGAGCCTGACATGACACTCTGTGTTGCATTCAACAAGCATAAGAAATTATTGGGATGAAGATTAAAAACTGATAAATGCTGATGAATGTTGTTGGCTATGAAGTTTTGGACATTGACCTGAAGGGATGTGCTTGCAAGAATTGCAAGATTGTGCAAATCAAGTTTTTTCAATATGCTACTCAGTTTGTTGGCAGACAATACTATAGGAAGATGAGGCACTGTAGATTAAAATTAATTGACATGAGTGAAAACATTTGAAAGAAAAAGCAAATGTGTAATTCCAAACATATTGATCATGACTTGAGTGAACAAAAGTGGGGCTGTGAATTAAAGGAGGTTAATAGTGACACAAATTTAAGGTGTGTTTTACTTATGCATGTGATTCTAGCTTTGCTGAGACAATACAAACTCAATGGAAGTGAGAGGGGCAAAAAGGGAGTAATATTGATACAATAATACATACATGAACCAAAACAATGCAAATGAAAAACAAAAAAAGGAGTCACTATCCAGAACCATAAAGGGGGTATTGTTGACTAAAAGACAATGTTGTGTAACAAAAAAAATGGAGCAGAGGGTGATAACAATGACACATCAAAAGATAGACAGACTACATATTTGTATTGCAATGTTTGTATATGAAAGCAGGATAGAAATGCTCCTGGATGATAATGAGTGACTAACAAGAAGAAAAACACACAGCATACTACATCCTCAGATGCTTTCAGTGCATCCCATCCAGCCAAACCAAAATAGAAAGGTAACATCTGCTACAAATTTTTGCACTGTTCTGCATGCATTGCCATGACCTTGACAGCACACTGTATACAAAAGAGCAAAGACCAGACAGGGTTTCATATGGTAAGTGCCTCAAGACTGTTATAGCATGAGGAGGTAGCTTTGCAAAAGGATGAGTGTCCAATTTCATCTCAGGCAGCAAGACAAGAGTTAGGGTGTAAACAATGACTGAATGACTGCCAGGAGTCCAATTAAACAACCAAGACCATGTATGCTCTGTCTGGGCCAACAATAACCACTGCCTACCAACACACACTCAGATGATGTCTGCTGGGTTCATACATGCAACTGTACTGTCAGCATGGGTGATCCCTGACTGAATATTATGCTTGAATCAAATCAAAAGAGGGTTAGAGAAGAAAAACTGAATGTTACATACCAACAGATAACATTTACAGATATGGTACAACAGTGCAGGTACACAAGATTGAAGACCAAACAAATGACAGAATGCAAGAAGATTGATCTCCAAACCAGGATCCTCTGCCAGAGTGGCATCAATTACATTGAAAGATAAATTGAAACTATGTAGGGAGGAAGGGAAACAACATCAAACATGATCAGAGATGGCAGTGTAGACCCCAGATATCAAAAATTTGTCCCCCATGTGTGACAATGAATGGATGATATCTGGATGTAAGGGCTGGCAGCTCAAGAAAGATCTAGAGTAGTCAATGTATGTACAACACTAAACACAAGAGAACATACAAATCGAGATAATAGATAGCCCTAATAAGAGTATAAAAATCAACAGAATCCTTGCTTGTTATACAGATGCAATGAGTCCAACAATTTCCATGCAAGGGATGTGAACTCCACATGTCCTTAAAGACTGGAGAAAGCCTGGTAAAAACAGAAGTGTGAATACAGAATATTGAATTGCCAACCAACAAAACTAGATTCCCATCAGGAAAAGAAACAGAATGGACATCAAATAATGCTGGTTCTGAGGACAAAGGGTATTAGCGTGCAGGTAGAGGAAAGTAGGACATTGTTGCAGTAGAAAATCGAGTCAAAGGACATGTGCATGGGAAAAGGGGCATACAAAAGGATGGACAAAATCACATGTGATAGACAGAAAAGACAAAAGACATACCTTTTGAAAAGATTGAAATGGGGCATTAGCAAGATAGACAAATGCAATCAATGAACAGTGGGTTGCAGGTCTAGAAACGGCACGGACTGAAAGGCATATAGCAACAAAAAACAAAAAAGGGAAACGATGGGCACACAGGAAGAAACGGGCCGGCCGGATCAGCGGTCCGGAAAGCGTGACTTTTTATCTGAATCAACCTTTGACGTTTTTTTTGATAGACCCACAAGAAACCACTACATAATAGCGGGAGTTAAGGCTGCCTTATATGATATCGACTGTATTGCCTGCTCTTGAGTGGATGTCTATTGACCAAAAATACTCTTACACAAAATGAATCTAACCACTTCCTGAGCCCGAACAATGGTATCTTGTGGAAAACATGTAACAATGGGGTCTTTAATGATTATGTGGGTAGTGAGGCAGGATGAGGTCACATGACCTATTTCACTACTTCAGCCCTACTATCTTCTAGATAACACTAAGGTAGACAGTAGTGGCCTTGACATCCTCTCTGGAGTGCTGGGAAGGGTCAGGGAGACCTAGAGCCAAGGGTAAGTGAAGCATGCTTATGGCCGCAGCAAGGGCTCGTGTTCATCGGGCTGGGCTTCGGACATGAAGGCTGTTGTGGGCGTATTCACTTGCTACCCTCCGATGAAATCACAGCGCGCTTCCGCCTCCGACGGCGCGTTTTAATGACGAGAATAGATTTCAACCACAAAACGTGCTGTGATGAGTTGGACTACAAAATTCTGGTGCCCTGGGTAGCCTACAGCAAATTATACTCATAATGATTCGTATTTGTGAAGTTTCCAACAAGCTGTTTGAAGCTGGGAAGAGAAATCGGAACTCCGCGATACGCGTCGTCGCGTGTCCCTCTCCACCCACCATGCAGGCTGGCCCACGACCCCCCGGCAGCACCCAGCCTCCCGTCAAAATATACAATGCAGTCTACTCATCTGTCCAGGTCCGGCCTCCTCACCCTGTCCTCTACAGCAGTTGACCGCGCTTGTGTCGCTCTAGGTATATGAGTGCATGGTCAGAGGTATCGTGGTCATGCGTAGGCGAAGTGACTCCTACGTGAACGCGACTCAGATCCTCAAGGTGGGTGGGGTGGACAAGGGCCGCCGCACAAAGATATTGAAGAAGAAGATATTGCCTGGGAAACATGATAGTCCAGGGTGGCCACGGTAAATGTCAGAGAACTTGGTACGCGTCCAATACATGGTTTTTCTGCCGAGTCTAACGCTGTGCTCGACGTGCAACAGGATTCCGCTCGCGAATGGTCGTGCAATTGCTGAGCAGTATGGCGTCGCGCCATTGTTGTCACCCCTCTTTGACTTGACGCCGTCTATACGTTCCCTATCTACTCTTTCATTCGGTGGTACAGCATCACTGCGGCCTCTTTCTGCTGCTTCGTCTTACTCAAGTATTGGTCAGACCGGCAATTACATCTCCTCAATGCTCTCCGCCCCGGCGGCCCCCCCCCAATCTTGCCTGGCTCCGCCCTCCAACTCCTTAATCAAGGACGCGCACATGGTTTATTTACGCTCTCCACTTCGGATTTAAGCCCTTCAGCTTCTGGGTTTGCCTCCCCATCATTCTCCGGCTATGGTACCCTCAAACGGAACTGCTCAGAGGCAGATGTAGACTTTGGGAGCTGTGCTTCCAGTCATTTCTCCTCTTTCCAATCTTCATCACAACTAGCTCCTCTCGATTCGGCCCCGGACATTCAACTAAGTGACCGATCACGGCCGCCATCCACCGGACCTTACGCGAACGGAGAAGATGGCCCATCCCCAGCGAAACGTGCACGCACAGACGCGCCATTTTCCTCCCAAATTCTTTGGCAACTACTGCAGTGTAACGATACACAGTCCCTGCCATCTCTCCGGGACACGCGTCCCACGTCACAAGTCGGTGCAAATGGTGCATCACGACCGCCAAGTGCTCGCTCCGGACATCCTGTCCTTGAAACCCACGTACTATGTTTTTCATCGAAGCCATTGATACCCCGCTTAGTGGACCCCTCAACGCCACTGAGAGATACGCGACGCGCTGCTGTTGTTGCAGTGATTTTCCAGCGCGATGATTCCGCCCCTGTCCTCGACCTCCTACGCGAGATCACGTCCGCCCAAGTGCCAAGCCAGGACACTCCTCAAAATGGACTGGACGTCGATACAGTCATTGATGACAAAGGATACACGGCTCTCCACGTTGCTGCAAACCTTGTACGTCAGGATATAGTCGAAACCCTCATTAGTCATGGTGCTGATATCCACCGTGGTAACTATCTTGGTGAAACGCCACTCATACGTGCGTGCCTTGCGACTGCCAACGCAGATCAACAGACATTCAATACTTTGGTATCTACTCTTCATCCTTCCATCCGCACCTTTGATACATCACGCAAGACTGTCGTCCACCATGTTGTCTCCCTTGCGGGCGTCAGCGGGAGGGCAATTTGAGCGCGATACTACCTAGAGCAAATATTCATGTGGATCGCACACCATCAAGGGGGCGACTTCAAATCGCTTGTGGATTTACAAGATGAGCATGGTGATACCCCATTGAATATTGCTGCCCAGGTAGGAAACAGAAGTATGGTCAGAACGTTGTTGGATGTCGGTGCCAACCGAACATTACCCAATAAGTTGGGTTTGAGGCCCGGCGATTTTGGAGTTGAGACAGAGGTGAGAAGGAAAGACAGTCCATTACCTGTGTCGTTACCAACTTTGAACAGGAGTTGAGTGGAGGCCCACGTGCCGAGGATCTTCTTGATAATCTTCGTACAGGACCACCGGCTCCGGTCCAGAAAAGTCAGGATGTTATTGCAGGTGAATATCTCTGCTCTGGCTTTTCAAAAGATGGATTACATATTTGTAACAGACATGACAACGATGATACAAAGTCTGAGTACCGACTTCCACCTATCTATTTATTTATAGATGAACAGAGGGAAAAAGGGAGGGAATATATTTAGAGATTATACCTGCAGTTTCAAGGGCACAATTCAGGAACATTAGTACATGGGGAGTGTCGAAGGGATGCAGCCATCTACAGTCCTGCCTCATGCCAGGGGTGGGGGTGCAGGTTGTCAAAAGTCCAAGGTAAACTGCCTACAGCAGTCGCCCCCTAACGGTGTATCACGTGTGTTCGGCTGCGCCGCTCTCTTATGTTATTTTTTCTTTTGTTTGTGAAGCCTCAGTTCGTACTCGCATGACACGCGCGAACTGAGGTAAGAGTTTTATGCTACAATACTATATTATAACTTACTTTCGTTACCCAGCATACTTGTTTCAACTTAGGTAACGAATAATATAGATTGTACTCACATGACACGCGCAAACTGAGCATACTTGTTTCAACTTAGATTCAAAAGTATCGTGTGTCAAATTTCAACAGGTTATGGGCCCCGCCACCTGACCCCAAAATCAGATCAGATGAACTCACAGAAAGCAACGCCTTTCACTTCCAACGAAGTCGACCCAACACTCGACCTCCAAAAATTACCCAGACCCCATATCATAAAGACCTCACGCCGCGCGCTGCACCATGTCAGAAGCCACGTCGTGCCCGACGCTAACTGGACCTGATACTTTTGAATCTGGAAGATAAGGATCACGGCAAAACTCAGACAAGAAAAAGTATGGGACACGGTAACCACTTCCCCCCCAGCAGCAACCACCGAAACCCAATCTCATGCAGAGAGCTGGTTTACCCATGACTCCAAAGCTGCAGGCATCATAGTCGCACACGTGTCTGACTGCCTAGCACTCAAAGTTGGTGAACTAGCGCATGCAAAGGAAATGTACGACAAACTTGTGAAAATCCATCAGGACATGAACGTCGGCGTTGGTGCATTTTACACATTCTTCCACATGCTCAATGTCAAATGGGATGGATCCCCCTCCACCTTAAACGACCACATTGCCACAATATCTGCAGCCGACTCAAAATTTACGGCAATGAAAAAACAAATTGATCCCGAATTCCTGGCTTTCATCTCCTACACTCACTCCCAAATGACAACGTATAAGAGACGTTCCGCGCAACCGTCCTAAACTCCTTAGCTCCAGAGAAAGCAATGTCCTTTTCCAAACTTGCAGACCAACTCACCTTCACAGCAGCAGCACAGCAAGGAGCCTCCATCGACGCCACACTCAAAGCTGAAACAAGCTCAAAGCAAAAGACAAAGGCAAAGTCAGACATGTGGTGTGATTTCCACAAGGCCACCAGCCACAACACATGGACTTTGAAGAAACAAAAGGATGGAAACAAAAGAAAAGGGAAGAATAAACCAAAAACCAAAGCAAATCACGCCAGCCACAATTCAGACTCTGACCATGAAAACTCAGATGAGTCAGACACTGATGCAGATAGTGGGATGGCAGGATATTTGAATACAGAATCAGCTCATGTCTCTAAAGCACTAATGACACGCATTTTGGCTTATACCGGGAGTGCCTCAAAAGAACTCACTAACCTCAACATGATAGCAGACTCTGGTGCGTCTTCTCACATGACACCACATCGGGGCTGGTTCAAGTGTGGAACTTTCAGAGAATTGAACCCAACATGAGAAATACACTTTGGGGATCACTCTCACATTGAAGCCACAGGCATTGGCACAATAACCCTCAACTGCGAAGTCAATGGTGTTACAAAAATGACCAAACTCGAGAATGTCCTCCATGTACCTTCCTTCCAACTCACACTCATAACCATACAAAGGAGGTTGAAACCATCAAAGGACAAAAAACCATGCTCATTGGGTCACACAAAGGTGAACTGTACCACTTGAATGCCTCACCAGCACTGCATGCTCTAACATCCATCGATGTCAACACACTCCATCAATGCCTTGAACATGTATTGCCCAACAGACTGATACAAATAGTCAACAATGGCCATGTTGAAGGCATTGACCAAGTCATGGGAAAAGCAAAATTTATCAAAGAAACTCCCTTTCAAGCACAAAGGCCAGAGAGCAACACACTTATTCCAAATCATTCACTCAGACATAGGTGGACCAATGACACCACCCAACTGCCACAGAAACAGATACTGGATCACATTCATAGATGGGTATAGAAGCTCCCATGGATATACTTCATGTGGCAAAAGAACAAGACATTAGAACAGTTTCACCTATTTAAAGACAATGTTCAAACACACCTTGGAGCAAGAATTGAAGAGTTACACCTGTCCAAAAACTTCATAGGTTCTTCCAGTCCGACAATGGAGGGGAGTATATTGGAAAATCATTCCAAAGTGAACTTGGAAAAACAGGAACAGTTCACCTCACAATGGCACCAGATACCCCTGAATGAAATGGGCTAGCAGAGCAAATGAACCAAATGCTTGTGAACACAGCCACTGCCATGTTGATTGAGTTGAGGTTGCTGAAATTGTTCTGGTCAGATGCCATGCTCACTGCAACTACAATCATAGGGAGAACACCAGCAGCAGGGCTAAAAGGAAAAATCCCATACACTGAAATCTTCAACTGAAAAGTTGATATCTCATGGTTCTGCCCCTTTGGATCTGTGGCATATGTGTTAGTGCCAAAGGACAAACACAAAGGGAAGTTTGCACAAAAAGCATGCAAGGCTATACTTATTGGTTATACAACTGGGGAAAAGGCCAAAGACAAAAAAGGAATTTCATAGCTGACATGTGCAATTCAATGAAGACTTGGGAAACAGCCCTGTAATCAAAAGCTTGGCACCAAGTAACAAAAAAGAGATCACTGTGGAATACACCTGGGGGCTGAACCTGCTTCAACCCTCACAAAACAACAGAAGGGAATCCTATGAGTGAGAAGAAAGTCTGTCAGATGATGAATTGTCAGAAACTCCATTTGTACAACCAGAGGGAGCACCTGTGCCTGAGGCACCCAGCAGCATATACCACATGCTGAATCCATCACCCCAACCAACACCAAGGCTGTTCCAAAACACAATGCAGATCACTCCAGCTGAAGACCCACAACTTCAGGAGCCAGTGGGAGAGCCTATTGAACCACTGAGGGAATGCCCCAAATGCACTTGAAAGGCTGCAGACAAAAATGCCAACTATCACCAAGCTGTGAACCTCAAAGAACGAAGAAGAGAAAACAGATGAGAGGCAAAACACATGAAATTGTCAGGAGACACAAAAAATCCAGCTGAAGATAAGACACACCATACACTACTTGACATCCACGCATGAGCAAACAATCCAGAACTTAGCAATTTGACAGATTTGCCAGAGTCAGAGTATGACAAAGAGATATACTTTGCTGGAATATTACAAAGCAGACCCTCATCACATCCACTACTCTGAAACACAAAGGAGGCATTGAAAGGACTGGACAGCATGCATTGGGGACCAGCCTTACAAGAGGAGCTACAAAACCTTATTGATAACAATGTTTTCGAAATTGTACCTGTCCCAAAGGGAGTGAACCCATCACCTCTAAGTTAGTCTACTGCATGAAGTTTGACAGCAATGGGAACATAGAAAGATACAAGATCTGCATTGTAGCTTGTGGTTTCATGCAAGTTGAATCAGTAGATTACAGGGAGGTTTGGGCTCCTGTGGCAAACCTTGAGTTGATCTGCATTATTCTAGAACTGGCTGCCAAGTACAACCTGGAGTTAGACCAGATGGACATTGCTACTGATTACCTGAACAGAGAACTATAAGAGGAATGGTACATGCTCCCCCCCAATGGCATGAAAATACTGCCAGGGCACTATTGGCATTTAAAAAAGTTACTCTATGGGCTGAAGCAAGCTAGGAGAACTTGGAACCTCATGTTAGATAAGAAACTTCATGAGCTTGGATTCTCATGCTTAAATGCTGAAACATGTCTGTATGTCTGCAAAAGGGGAGGCAAAATCTGCTTCTTAGTAGTTTACATTGACAACTTTATCCTAGCAGCAAATTCATGCACCTTCTTGGACCACATAGAAGGCAACTTGTTGGATACATTCAAGATGCAGGATCTGGGCCCTGCAACATACATTGTTGGTATAGAGATCAAACAAGACCACAAAGCACATACAATCAGTTTGTCCCAGCAACAATATATAAAAACAATTGTCAAAAGGTGTGGAATGTCTGAATGTAAGCCTACCTGGACTCCAATGGCCACCAGCTTGAAACTTACCACTGACAACCTTGAGAACAATGTCATGGTAACTGAGATGGAAATTGGAGGCAAGCAGGCAACTTACTTGAGTGTGGTAGGTTCCCTCATGTATGCCATGATGGGAACCAGGCCAGACATAGCCTATGGAGTCTGAGTACTAGGGTGTTTTAGTGCAAATCCAAAACAGCAACACTGGACAGTAGCAAAACAAGTGCTGTGATACCTGCACAGCACCAGTCACATGGAAGTAAGATTTGATGAAAACAATGTAGGAATGGACATGTCCTTTCATGGATACTCAGATGCAGATTGGTCAGGAGACCCTGACATGTCTAGGTCCATGTGAGGTTACATTTTCAATTCTGTATGTGGTGCCATCAGCTGGGCAAGCAAAAGGCAAACCATGGTGGCCCTTTCCTTGACAGAGTCAGAATATATAGGGCTGTGCTATGCAGGACAGCACCTGGCATGACTGAGGACTTCCTTTGAGGACATAGGGCATGCTCAACAGGGGCCATCCAAATTACAATGTGACAATCAAGCAGCTATCATTTTCACAAGAGAAGCACAGTATTGATCATATACAAAACACATCCAACAAAAATTCCATTATTTACATGACAATTTTGTGTCAAAGGGAGGAGCAGTTGTTAGGTTTGTAGCTACCAAAGACATGGTCATGGACATATTTACAAAGTCATTATCACACAACAAACATTGGAAGTTTGTAAAGGCTATGGGCTTATGCCTCCACATGAGTGGGAGTGTCAAAGTCCAAGGTAAACTGTCTATAGCAGTTGCCCCCTAACAGACAGGTGTGGTAGCTCAGCTGGCACCATTGCATCCCAAAGAGGGTCACATGACTTGCAAGTGCAAGGTTGGGGTTTTGACTCTGGTTAAGTGTGCCTGTGTGGAAAACATCTTAGACACTACATGGGTTATTTCAATGCTGCTGGAAAGCCACCACTTGCACATGTTGACTAGGGAGGCTTTATGAGTCAAGCCAATTTGGAACAGACCAATCAACATGTGACACAATGTGGTTTGGTGACCACCATGCTCATGTCCAATCAGAAAAAGAGAGGGTTCCTCAATGTGATGAATTTGGGAGAGGGTCTGGACCAAGCACTGGGAAGGAACCTTGCTAACTAAGCAGGTCATAGTACAAGTAGGCATGAGGATAGGATGCCAATATAGTTTGATTAGGCTGCTGACATAATGTGTGGTCCATCAGATGGATTAGCATGGCTGTTGAGGTCATTGGTGGGCCAATGGTTTGATCAGGTGCCTAGCCTAATTTGGTCTGGCATGTCTGTCACTAGTACATCTAGCTTTGGCTGATCCATACTGTTGCAGGTTCCAAATCTTGGGATTGAACTTCCAAAAGTAGTGTCTGGGTGTGGGGAGGGGCAGAGTTGTGACTGCTCTTGGTTGACAGTTAATTAGATGGGAGGCATGAGCTGTGCTAAAGGGCTCCTAAGTCCTACACCAATTGATCCAAATTAAGCCTTGCCAAGTGTAGCTGAGTTTAGAAATTGGGATGGCATGTTAGTGGCAGATGGAGAGGGACTTTATGGTGGGAAGTAGTATGAACTCCAAAGGATCAAATTGTAGTAAAGTGGCTATGAGGTGTAACTGGCACACTTGAAAAAGTGTCTGGCCAGAGTACTTATTGGATGTGTGACACAATGTTCACATGTAAAATAGGTCTCTAAATAAATAAAAAGGAGCAATCAATCAATCAATCAATCAATTGCCCCCTAACAGTGTATATGTGTGTTTGGCTGTGCCACTCTCTTATGTTATTTTTTCTTTTGTTTGTGAAGCCTCAGTTTATACTTGTATGACACATGTGAACTGAGGTAAGAGTTTTATGCTACAATACTTATTATAACTTACTTTTGTTACCCAGCATACTTGTTTCAACTTAGATTCAAAAGTATTGCATGTCAAATCTCATCATGGGTCAGCAAGCATGTGAGCTGGGGATTAGGGAACCAAGAGCTATTTGTTCCTGCCTGGCACCTGTCACATGGTCTCTAAATGATGATGCAAAAATGTAATTATTTGCTTTTGTTTGTCTTAGAGACCTACCAATGACTACAAATTAACAAGTTTGAGGGCTCAAGATTCACTCAAAATCACACAACTTTTCTGCTCCCTGGAGATTCTGAGCTGCATGCCAAAAACATTAATTTATTATAGATGAAACACTAGCAACCATGACATCAGGATTTTTCAGTAAAGGAAAGATGAGCAAAATAATTCTTTGATTATAATGAACATTGCTGTATGTTAAAAGTTGGCCTTTCTGCAGTTTGAAGACAATAATTTATTACAGATGAAACACTAGCAACTATGACATCAGGATTTTTCAGTGAAGGAAAGATGATCAAAATATTTCTTTCATCATAATGTTGTCTAAAAGGTTTGGGTTTCTGTCCCAGCTTTTTCTTGATTAAAAAATGCAAAACTTTATTATGGACTAGCATTTCATTCTTGTATTATAATGAACATTTAAAAAAAAAACAACTTGAAACAACTGCTGTATGTTAAAAGTTGGTCTTTATGCAGTTTGAATTAATTTATTATAAATGAAACATTAACAACTATGACATCAGGATTTTTCAGTGAAGAATAAGTGTTCAAAATAATTCTTTTACCTATATTTGAAATGCAGGAGTCTGGGATGATCGGTTATGATATATTATAATTGTGAGCTAGTATCTCCTGGATGCAAGATGTGAGACCAACATTCTTTTTTGCTAATTTGAGTCATTAATTTAAGTTGTCAATTTATGATTTAAATTAGCAAAAAAGGAAATTTAGTCTCACAGTTGATGCATTGATACTTTCATTACTTTTAATCTTGTACATCAATAAATAGTGAATCATGGGAATTTATCTCCCTTAATCTTTGTTTCCTCAATTCTTACATGACCTTTAACAGGTCTATTATTATTTTTTAAATGAGATTCCTGTTCTGATTGCTATGCATTCTCATTTTTTAGCTTTAGAGCTTGATTCTTTCCAATATCTTTATTTTTGGATGGTATCTCATTACTGCTCTCTGCTTCTTCTACACCATTTTCCACCTCTCTTAGGCCATCTTCTGATAAAGAACATACTCTACTATCCTCTTGCTCTTTTTCTAGCTCTCTTAAGTCATTTTTTAATAGGCACCAGACTCTACTACCCTTTTGCTCTTCTCCTAGCTCTCCTCAGCCATTTTTTGATAAGCAGCAGACTCTACCACTCTTCTTGCTTCTCATTTGGCTCTTCTAAGCCATTTTCTAATAAGAAAAAGAGAAAAAAAAAAGACCTTCCTGAAAACAATAATTATGAGAACAGTTTCAAACCTAGTCCAAAGTCAAAAAAGCCAAAAAAAAATAAAAATGATGGAGAGAAAAAACATAAAAAAAGGAAAAGGATTTTCAGCTGCTAAAAAAGCAATAGAAAAGACATTCAATGGAGAGGAGGCTTATGAGGATCCTAAAGGAAGTTCTAAATATAAGAAGAGAGCACTATTTAGATGATCTCATGGTGGTGTTCCTCCTGAATTGATTTCTAGAGGCAGTCTCATTGTGGCTAAGCTAGCAACAATTATTTTTAATGACAACTAAAAGTCTCTCTTCTCTATTATTGCTAGCATCCATGAAGTGGCATCTAATAGTAATAGATCCCTAGAAGCTGCAGCTATTTTTTACACTGCTGATACCTTACCTGTTTACTTGAAGAAACCCAAGGAATTTCTAACTTGTTTGGCTTGCCACTGTCATGTGATAAAAAACCAGTCTAGACTCAAATCATTTTAGTACATGGTCTCTCTTCTTCAACTACATGCAGTTGTTAAATTGTAAGTTTTAATTTAATTTATCAATTCATTTTCTCAAAAGGATCCATCTAGCTTTAAGTATATTGGCCTTAATATTCATAATAAGGATATCATCCAATCTGCTCAAATAAGAATCAAAGAATTTTCAGATTGAATATCAGCTAGCAACAGATTGGCATATTTAGCTCCTGCAAGTTGTATCATAACTTTTTCTGGACATATAATCAATTTTCTTATAGCACAATTAGACACTCCACATATTCTTCTTTTGATTGCTACTTTAGATATAAGAATCATGATTATTAGTAGAGTGGGTTCTGTCAATGAAGACATTTATAGTGTTGGCTTTTCCTTATAAAATTTTAAGGTATGAAATTCATTCTCCAAATTACATATCTTTTAATATAGTGCATTAGACAATCAAACTAAAAACCTCATCAGAGATTTTTTGATACCAGCTATTTTGAACATTAGGCCTATCAACTTTCCTACTATTCTTTTGCCTTTTTCTACTTATAGTGTCAAACTTAAATGTGAGAAAGCTCAAGCCTTTTTAAACTCACTTGCAAAAAAGTATGGATTTTTTTCTCTTCATAATATTCAAACATTTTAACCATGCTCAAGTTATTTTCCACTGCCTCCTCTATCCTCTCAATGGGATTTCTCTTCTGTTGCAGAGCTCTTTTCTCTTTCTTGTCAGATTCTCCTTTCTTTGTTGAAGAGACTATTATAATCCATTCTTCCAATTGATTTGTCAAAGAGGCTTATTCCATTTTCAAAAAAGAGTAAAAAAACTAGACTTCTCAACAGCATGCTTTAGTTGAGAAAGCTCTCATGGCTGAAAGTTCAGAAGATCTCAAAGCTCAAGTAAGTTAATAACAATTCAATGTGCCAGATCTTTTATGAATTTACTTGTCTTCTAATTTTCAAGTTCTGAACATAAAGGACATGGACATTATATTCATTTGAACTTAAGATATATGTTAAGGGTATGTTTTCTGATAGCCAAATTCTTATCTGTATTTATATCTACTTTCAAGAAAAATCCTTCTTATTCAGGATGCTGAATCTCAATTCATGGGACTCCTTGTCCATTTTCCTGTTCTTGAACTAAGTTACAATCAAGAACTTATATCTATGATACAAACAGTTTTCTCCAATCTCTTTGTTGATGCTGATTCAAACAAAGCTGGCTATGATTATATGTCTCATCATTATTCATTTTACAATCGCTATGCTGAACAAGTAAGTTAAATTATTAGAGATTACAAGCTGTGTAAGATTTTTTCATAGAAAACTGGAGCTTGAACAGAATTTCATCCTTATTATCTCCATAGAAAGAGTATGAGGGGCAACCATGGTCAGCATGTTCCCAAAATCTCTTGGGCAATCCAAGAAGACTTAGAAGAAGATGACATCATGTCAGAATTCCTTCAAAGATTATTTGATTTTGGAAAGGAAAATGTGTGCTATATTTTTAAGCAGATGACTAGTTTCCTAACTTGTAAATATTAGCTCCAACATCATTTACCTGAGGAGTATGATGAAATAAAAATTTATGTTCAAGAGCTACCCTTGGACACTAGAAGCTCTGCATATCCATTTGGAGGTTTTGTTATAAATTTTTGTGTCGCAACTGATGAATATAGAGATTTTGAAGATCTAATACTCTGTATTGTTATACCTTTTGGCAATAGGAGGACTTTGTCTTTGTGAACTGGGTTTAGTTATTGACTTGGCTCCTTTGATTGCCTTTATATTTCACTCTTACCATGTTACTCATTTCAATTTACACTTCAACTGATTAAGGAGTTCTTTGGTTGTCCATAGTGATCAACAAGAAAAGTTTTGGATTGTCAATTGCAATGGTTGGAATTATATCAAAGAAAAGATTAAAGCCAATTGATCTTTATTATAACTAAGTACTTTACTATAACTAGATTGATTTTAGACAAATAGCAAACTCTGAACAGATTGATTATGTCTATATCAAATCAAGTATGAAGAAGGAATCAATCACATTCTATAATTAGATTAAATATTTAGATGTAGAAAAGCATGAATGAGTTGAATATCCAGTCAAAAAGAAAGCAAGGGAAAGAAAGAAATCAATATAAAAAATACAAGTTCAAATAGGCATGAATAAGTTGAATATTCAAGCAAGAAAAGGATAGGATAAGTTGAATATCCAGATGTAGAAAGGCATGAATGTGTTGAATATTCAGTCAAAAAGAGAGCAAGGAAAACAAAAAATTTGATATAAAAAGTGAAAGTTCAAATAAAAATGAATACGTTAAATATTCAAGGAAGAAAAGCCTGGAATAAATTGAAGATTCATAATCAAATGAAGAAAAATATCAAAGCAAATACAAGTAGCAAAGTTAATCATGTCATACTATAATCTCCAATAACAAGAAGTAATTGAGAAAAAAAAACCAGTCATCAAAAGCTTGACAAAAAGATCCTGGTTCATCCTCCTCCTAGTAGACTTTTTGAGCTAGTTTACAAACATAAGAGACAGAAAACCATATGGTCTTGAAACAAGTAATAACTCCATCAGCTACTATTCATGGTCTAAAAGACTCATGCTGGATATAGCTAATGTCATTATCTCCTACTACAAATATTTAAAATGAAAGTAAATATTATCATGAAGCAAGCTTAAAAAAAACACATTGAAGACATACCTGAATGTTTTCTTTCTAATCTAATAAAGGAAATCCTGTAATAGCCCAAAGAAATATTTTACTTCTAAACTTTGAATTGTCAATTTGAGAGAAATAAATAAAATTAGGAGAGAGTTCTTTTAAGGCCTTAAGATGAAAGGCACAAGGAGCTCCTGTACCTTGAAGAAATAATTCTATCAAATGACAAAAAGTGAGAGGTGGATTATCAGTAGCTTTTCTTAGTTAAGATATTAAGCTAGGCTTAGAATAAATAGAAAGATATTGCAAAAGAGACTAATGTATTGTAATATTGGAAATGATCACCAAGGTAAAAAATGCTTCTGGACCTCCCTCAAAAACTCTTAAGATTTGGAAAACCATTAAAAGCAAAAAATGTCTAATCTCAATGTGTACATACTTTCTTGAAAGAAAAGCCATTTCTGCAAGAGAGATCAAACTCACTAGCAAAGGCTTTAATCTCTTGAGAACAATAACAATCATTGCCAATGAGAGTCTTGTAAAGCATTTTAATAGCAATAGTCTGATGCATCCTCTCATCTTGTGGATTATAGATGCTTGGCTAAAGGAAAAATAATTAGAAAAGGTGTCATAACAAATTGGAATAAGAAGTGCACATGAAAGTCATGATAGGTAGCAAAGGGAGAAATAAATTGTGGAGTTCTTGCTATTTCTGTAGTTCTCAGAATAAACCAGTCTAGAATTTTGTTTCTGAGAAGAGAAAACCATTCTCTCACAATAAAAGTGTGAAGCAGCTAAGATCAAAGTTATAAATCACAAAAAGAATGAGAGCAGGTGAAACATAAGGAGGAGATTGTCCAAATAAAAAAGTCAAGGCACAAGTAGCCCCCAAACATGCCAGATCACTAAGACAAGCAGGAGAGAGTTCCAATGTAAAAAGAAGTGATACATTTCAAAGTTCCAAAGCCCCCTCTCTTATCAGTGAGGTACTTAGAACAAGTATCATCTTCTCCAACAAAGCAATAAAGTAAAGCAAACATGACTTCTTTTTTTATTCCATCTCCAAAAAAAAAACTGAGTCATTTCTTGCCACTCTAGAAATGAAATCATTAGTACTTGAAAAAATAAAAATATTTAGAATAAGAATACCTCTGAAACTCTCTGTTGGAGTTAAGGATCATGAAGAAATTCTTTTCTTCAACAGCCAGATTGATTAGACAAAGAAGACAATCAATCATAATTTCAATAGTGATGCTACCTAGCAACAAGAAACATACCTTCCCCACTTTCCATGCAAGTTTGCTCAAGTGCCACATCCCTAACAACCCTGCAATGTTCCCCAACAGAGAATACACCTGCCTGGGCCCTGTAATAAGGGAAGATGGAGCTACTGACCACCAAGTCATTGACAAAATAATTGACAAACACAGGTGTGGCCATGGATGACAATACCTTGTGCATTGAATTGGTTTCCTCCCAGAGCATGACAAGTGGCTGTCTTGTTTGGAGTTGGATGATTGCAAGGCACTGAATATGTGGGAGGCCTGAAATGAGGCAGGATGACATGGTGGCCAAAAATAAATTTTCAGAGAGAAGAGGGGTGTAAGCTTAATGACAACTTATGACATTCAATGATGCAAGTTTCACTCTTGCATCATACAAAGCAGTACATCAACAATTGTTGCAATACACTCATGTGAGGGCCACCTCAAAAAGGTTTTCCTTCTCACCTTCATTTGCTCATTCTAACTACTGACAAACAAAGGTGAGTAACACTAGATAATTACACACATATATTTTGTATTCTAACTACTGGCAAACAAAGGGAATTTTTATCCTGTCCATTAAGATTATAGTGAAGCTGTATTCCAGCAGCCTGTTAAAAAGATGAGTATCCATCTTAGCTCACCCATGTCAAATGTATTCTGGGATATACCTTCAAACAAAAAAGCCTCCTGATTGAAGCTCTCACTCATGCCAGCTACAAACAAAACCTCCATACATTATTTTATAAAAGAATGGAGTTCTTTGAGGACTCTGTGCTCAATATATAGTTGCCAATTTTTTATACCATGCTCCAGGAAAGAACTATAGCCCCAGTCAGGAAAAGGACAAGGTGAGGTGTATTGTGTTGGTGAACAAGAAGGAGGAGTGTTGAATGATCAAGGTCTAGCATGGTCAAGTCAGCCAAGAAGAAGTTAAGTTCATGGCTGTAAAGCATGCAATCAAGTTATTTCAATTGCAAGACATAGATGTTAACTATACCCTTCTGAAGAAACAATGGTTGGCAAAGAGAAAGAAGACAATCAATATAATAAACTCCAGGTAGGGAAAACTAAGATTTATTTTCAAAGACAAGTAAATGTTTATTTCTTGTTTCTTTTCATAAATGCATTTTCACTACATAAGATTTAAAATTTCTAATCTGTAGGATGCAACCAACGTTATTCTAAATTGTAACTTTGACTATTTTTGCATTGCTTGTATTGCTTGATGTGAAATACCAGTAAGTACATATAATTCAGGTATCAGTCTAGTATAAGTGCTTTGCTTCATAAATTAAATTGGTCATTGAGTAGTTGAGTAGTGGTGACTTAAACAACAGAGTGGATGAACAGATATAAATGGTCCTGTGCATCAAAAGATCTGGCAGGCACTATTTATCCTTTTGTATGAGTATTAAAGATGGTCCTCTCATTATTAGTAACAATTATGATATAATTCCTATTTGTGACAGGACAGTCTCATAAATATACACCCTTTATTGACAAAGAAAGCCTGGATTAAGCATAAATACCATTAAGAATAAGACAAAAATTCAGAACAATCTTAGACATTAATCAGTTGGAAAAATAATAAGCAACCCAGCTTCTTCCACCAGGTCATACAGTCAGTTTCATATATTAGATGCTTCTCATAACAGGTCAACTGCAATATATTAGGCCTTTTCATTGTTATGTCAAATCTCATCAAAAGAGACAACAATATAAAAAGTGCCTACTCAATGAATAAAACAAAAAAGAATTGCTGAAAACTATAAGCAATAGAAATGTCAAGAACTGTAGGCAGGAAAGAAACTTACCAATACACCAATGATCCTGAAATAACACTAAGAAAAAGATGTTTTAGCAGCACAGCAAGCAAAAAGGATTGAGAGTCACCCATTTCAGTGATCAATTACAATGATTGCTGTGATGGCCACACTTGTTTAATAAGGTGGCAGTGCCAACTTGGATTGGTTACTTCCTGACTGATGCCAAGAAAGCACTCCCCTGCCCTTCCTAGCCCAATAAGCACTTCCTTTTCTTGAGCTGCATATACAATTTGACGTATGACTGAATCTAAGGAGGATAAGAAGGTAGTTAGAGAGGGAGTTGGAGAAAGAAGAAACAGACAATGAGTAAGGGAGACAGACTAAACCTTTGCTTAGCATGTGGAACTACAAGAATCATTAGCATCAGTCAAATGAGAGACTGGAATGACAACAGAAGCATGCATGGGGTACTGTGGTCTGTGCATGAGTAGGGTGGTATAAAGGAGAGGGGGGATTTTTAGACTATCAAGCAACATTTAAACTGCAGAAAGGCCAACTTTTAACATACAGCAATGTTCATTATAATAAAAGAATTATTTTGTTCATCTTTCCTACACTGAAAAATCCTGATGTCATAATTGCTATTGTTTCATCTGCAAAAAGGCCAACTTTTAACATATAGCAATGTTTATTATGATAAAAAAATTATGTTGCTTATTTTTCCTTCACTAAAAAATCCTAATATCATAATTGCTAATGTTTTATCTGCAGAAAGGCCAACTTTTAACATATAACAATGTTTATTATGATAAAAGAATGAAATGCTAGTCCATAATAAAGTTTTGCATTATTTGATCAAAAAAAAGCTGAGACAGAAACCTAAACCTTTTAGACAACATTATGATGAAAAAATTATTTTGATCATTTTTTCTTCACTGAAAAATCCTAATGTCATAGTTGCTAGTGTTTTATCTGTAATAAATTAATGTTTTCAAACTGCAGAAAGGCCAATTTTTAATATATAGCAGCTGTTTCAAGTTGGTTTTCTTAAAAAAATATTCATTATAATGAAAAAATCATCTGGATCATCTTGCCTTTTCTGAAGAATTTTAATGTCATAGTTGCTAGTGTTTCATTTATAATAAATTGATGTTTTCACATTGTATAAAAGACAACATTTCATTTACAATAGTTGTTTTAAGCAATTGGTTCAAGTTGTTTTTTAAAAATGTTGGCTCAATAAAATAAGTTTTATGAATAACTTAGTTTACTTAACTATTATAGTTTCATCAAAATTATAAAAGCTACTATTTAATATGCAGCAGTTGTTTCAACTTGTTACACATTTTGATACAATTAATAATATACTTTTTGCTGTTTAATTATATTTTTTATTATATTTAAATTATAATACATTTTCTACTGAATATATTAAACTGCTTTCATAATATTCAAACTACAAACTACTTGTTGTGAGACACATTTTATTATATTTTTTACTGTTTATTTTGCTGCATTGTTATAATGTTTAAGCTATAATATATTTTTTGCTAAATATTTCAAACTTTTCTTATAATATTCAGACTATAATATATTGCTTGCTAAATATTAGATATATTCTCATAATATTTAAATTACAATATATTTTTAAGATGAAGAGCAAGAAATAAAGAGTAAAGAGCATGTGCCCACTACTCCATCACATAAGATCCAAAATAATGCTAAGAAGCTTAGAGCCTCTAGTGTTGGCTTTTTCAAAGTCAACAAAGTTCTTCAGCTGTTCATAATTCATAGTTTTGCAACTTCTCATTCTGTTGAGCCCTCTACTAGTTATAGTATGTCATCAATTGACTTCTAAAAATTTTTTTATGCTACTGAAAGTATTAATTAAAGATATGCTGCTGAAATTTTTGTTAATATTAGTGATTTTGATCACCTGAGTCAGCACCAAAATGATGCATTTTAAGCTCCACTCTAAAGCAAAGTGTACTTGTATAAAATTATGAAACAAGATGATAAGAACTCTCTGTTATTCAACAATTAATTTAAAATTGACTTAGAGAGGTTTTGAAGAATTTAAGTGATCAATACTCTCCTATCTCAAGTATGTTCAGTTCTATATATTCATTTGATTTGGTTTTAATTTTGATTTTGATCTTTAGAAGCAAATTGTCATATTTATGTTGGTGATAATAGTGACTGAGTTCTGAAAAAAAATATGACAAAGTAGTTTTAAATATGTGTTGACTGGCTTTTCAACAATCATAAGCAGCTCTTGACTGCTTTACATGCAGAGAACCTTATAATTAATAATTCTTTTATGTTCTTTGGTTTTAACACTCCAGATTTAGCTGCTCTCTTTGCTCTATCTTTAACTATTAAATCAAGCACACTCTCTACTAACATTGCTGGAAATATGAGTGAAAATCAGTATCTTTTCATCACTACTTTAAAAATCTCTACTTCTCTTTTTATTTGTTCCAAATGTGGCTTTTGATATGCTTTTGCCAAGTATGAGGCACTTTAGGATGTTCTGAAAAAGCTCAATTCAATGATTGAAGATAAAACTTGAAAATACCAAATATATCTAGTAATTGTTTTTGTTTTTCTACTCATTGATGACATATACTTTAGAAACCAACTATTGAAGAGGTAGTTGAAGTGTTCTTTGCCAAGTCTACTTATCATAAATATTACTGTGCAACTTTTGGTAATGCTTATTGCTATCCACAAACTGTTTCTTGGCTCAAAAGATTTGAAAATTTGAGAAAGTAAGCATTTAAGCATTGGAGTTTTGAGTGAAGTAATAAAAGAGATGGAAAAAGAAGTAGATGTTGATAAAGGTGTCTCTAATTGTGGTTAAAAGAATAAGAGAAAGTCTAAGGATTCTGGTAAAAGCAAAAATAAAAGTAAAGAAAAGAAGAAGAGTCACAAGCAATAGCATAAATAATAATTTTTAAATAGAACTTAATTGTAATGAGACAAATTTGATTCAATATATAATTTGCTCAATGTTCTGATTCAAATTCCAGCACTATATATTTCTATACTGAAGTTAATGACTACTTTTGCTGCCCTTACAAATAGATCTCTATGTTTCTATTGGATGCCTATCACTCTCATTTTCCTACCTACTATTGTTGCTGCTCCATTTCAACAGAATCCTAACATTATACTGGCTTCAGTCTTAACAATCTTATTCAACTTGCCAAGTAATTCTAATCTATTGAATTTGCACACCAAATAACAGATTTCAAGGAGTTCTAAAGAAAAAAGAGCTAATGTTACAGGATGGATGAATGCCTTAGTTTGTGCTTTATAAGAGCAAGTAAAATCAAAGGCTGCTAATAGCCTTCTTCAGCCAGATGAAGCAGAGAAGTATAAAACAAAGTTTAAAAGCACAGATGTAATTTTACTCAAATTAAATGCATCTATAAGTCTATTAAAGTTGAAACCCTTTGACTCCAAAGGAAACTGCAAAAAAAAGTGTTATCCAATTAATGATTCAATTATTCAACTAGCACTTTCAATATGCCCATAGTCAATAAAATATGAAATGTTGAAATGCAACTATATGTCACTTCTTCAAAACTCTCAAACTTATGATATTTCTCAGGTTACATTAATGCAACTTGGAAAACCAATGGAGACTGCATATGTTTTGTCTAAGAAATGTAAAGAATGTGATACATTGTATTATGCAGATCATGAAAGTATTATTAATGATCAAGATGAAAATTCATTGGTATCTTCTTATAACAAATTGTACTTGAACTCAGCAAAGTATCAAGTTGGACAATATACTTGGGTTGATCACACTTTTTCAAATGCTGTTCTCAATGGAGTCTATCACTTTTATGCATCTACATCAGCTTTTGCAGCCTCCTGTAATGATAGCTTCTTGAACAAATATGCTATACAGATTTCTAAAAGACATGTATGGGCTGTCTTTAGGAAACAGTGAGACAAGTTGCAGATAGTATAGAAGAGACCATAAAATTAAAAGACAATCTTGGTTTGAATGGTCTTACAAAAAAGCATTTGAAATACTAAGAGAGCAAGGCCTCATTAAAAGTGCTGAAAACCATTTTTGTTCTGAATGTACACAGGAACATAAACATACTGCTGATCAATAGCAAATGGTGACCCTGCAGGTATAGTTGGTGTTGATGAGCATAAGTCTGTTCCTCCTTCAACTGGACCTGGTGCTGCACTAGCTGTGAGAGCTGCTGTATTAGCTAGTAGAAATGCTGCATCTACAATAACTCATCTTCAAGATAATGCTATGGATGTCGATATTGATAGCAAGGCACCAGTTAAAATGGTTGTCATGGATGGTACTGTAATGGGACCTACTCATTGTGCTTTCAAAAACTGTGCCAATGATCTTATCAATGCTTAAAAAGCTGTCTTCTGTGCTATTCATAAATAAGAAATGGTCAATAAATGTCTTATCAATATGTGTCAGAATAACAGCAATATGTGTCAGAATAACAGAACTGATAATCATAAAACATGCAATAATTATCAAAATAGATAATGGTTAGCACATGTTACAAGATGTGAAAGACAATCATTATTGGGTGTGAATTGGTTAGCAGAAGAAGCTCAACCATAGCTACCAAATACAACTCATCCTCATTAACTACATGATAGTGATCTTACTTATTTTACAGCATCATGGTACTATTCTGTGGAAATACTTTGTGCATCATGTAGAGTTGTTCTGGCATGGACAAAGTTTATCAAAGCTGAATCTCCAACTAATATTTTAAATTGGCTTAATTAAGTGTATCCAAATTCTGATGTGTGCCCCAATTATGTTTGCATTGACAAAGCATGTGCTGTACTTTGAACTGCAATTAGCAATGGTTTTTGGAATTCTGGGCAAGAGACTGCTCAATTTATAGTTGATTCAAACCATTATATCAATCATACAACCACTGATTACTTATGTCAAAAATGGTGCAATTCAGCTGCCCTAAATGGATCATTACTTAATTTAGTATTGGTGGAAATTGATAGAGATGGACATCAGCACTATAAGGGGACATTCAATACACAAGTATTATGACTAAATATAGGTTCCATACTTGTACTGATATTTTATTTTGACATGTGAACCACTTCATGTGTAGCTAGGTGGATTCCAAACTATCTTGAATAAAATGACAGTTGACAACTTTAACTAGACTTTGCATGCTTTTATTCTTATATACTCAAAAGATCATTGCTAAGCAAAGAAGAGAAGATAGGCCTCATGATAGTGAGGATGAAAGTGATAACAATGATGATACTATGTACACTTTATCTATACTTTACAAATATAAGAAGGCTTTTACAGTTGATTGAATTTTATCATTAAGATTCTGCATGGACTCCACATAGACTCCAATTACAGAGAGTTTATGGAGAATTAGAGACTGAATATACATTTCTCAAGTATTCAACATGAACTCTACCTTTCTTCTACATAGACTCCATGTAGACTCTACATGTAAAGAAACTTATAAGTTTGGCATGCTTTCAATGAAACTTCCATGTAAACTCCATGTTGACTCCATCTGTGGAGGAGCTTATAAGTTTGGCACACTTTTAATACAACTTCCATGTAGACTCCATGTAAACTCCATGTATTCTATATATATCTTATATTGTGGAGTTTATGGGGAGCTTATATAGACTTACCTGGATTTAACCTGGAGTCCTCATAGAGTGCACCTGGAGTCTAGTGGAAGCCAGGGAGAGTGTAAGTGGAAACCAGGGGGAGTGTAAAGTAATCCCAGCACCCTTGCTCCAACCATGGGTCAGTCTGGTCAGGGTCCTCTTTCACTGACTGGCAAGTTCTTTTTTTGTCTTGTAGACATCCTCTTTTTCTTTCTTGTTGAACACATTTTGTATGTCAAAATGACCTCATGTACACCCCAACTTGCTGGTCCCCAGGAAATATTACAAACCATCCATGACTCTGCCAATATGAACACTGCTGTATAGCACTCAATCATTCAAGTCTGCATTCCAATATGCTAATCCAAAACTTTTTGAATTGGTGATGTTGTTGAATTCCTTGTAGAAACTAAACCAGTTTATGTGGGCACCAGAGTACATATTGCCTATTTTGCCTACATCCTCAGCAGCATGATGCAGGAAGAGGATCACATCCAAACAATAGCAGGTTATCTGCATAAGAATAACTTGTGTTTGATCTTGTCATCACCTCCTGAGGGTGGCTCAATTTGTCAAGGCGGAAGTTCTTGAGGCATTCAATAGTATCTTGATTATGATTTGTAATGCAGCCAGCCAAGGTATTGTAGTATTCCTTGGTTTTGGAGCCCAGAAACTGGCCAGAGTGTCTTCAGCTGTTGGTGGGCACATTGAATTTGACTGATCTGGACAAGCAAGAAGTAGGTCTTTCTGACTAACAGTTCATCAAACAAGCCACACAAGGAAGTGATTGCCCAAGCCATCAAACATGTGTTTGGCAGCCAAATCTCTTTCATATAAGCTGCCACCACACTTTTTTGATTCTAGTTCTACTTTATCTCTAGCAAAATCCTCATTCTGTCATAGGCAGCCATCAATGCTCTAGAAAAGGCCCCACACAAAATAGATGTTGAGATTGGTGGGACCCATCCACTGGATTATATGATCCCCAAGTTCCTTAGTCTGACTGAACACCCCTTGGCTAAGATGCACTCACATGCTGTGGCATGCCTGTCATATTTTGTCCTAAACAACTATTAGTCACTCTTTGTGCACATCAATAGCTTCATAGCTTGTCTTTTTAAATGTGCTTCTGACAACAACCCCTCTGTCCACCAACATATATGCCAAGCCCTATTACTTCTTCTGGCAGCATGGCCAGAGAAACTTGTGCCAGAAATGCCCAATGTTGCAGAGTACATGTTATACTCGACAAAGGACAAGAACAAAAATGTGGCTTTGGAGGCGTGTGAGTTCTGGCTCATGTTTGCTGAGGATGCCAATTTGGCAGCCTATCTTCATCTATTACTTGGAAAGGTGGCACCAGTCTTTTGCTTATATCTCATCCGTTTAGGGGGGGGGGTGTATTCTCAGGTTTGAAGTCTGCGATTGGCTCAGGATCAATTCCAGTGAATGTAAGTTCAATTGGCAGAAGATTTGGAGCATGGTCTAAATGGACATGCTAGAGGGTTGATAAGATGGTCACACGTATTCTTGCAGTGTGGTACCGATTCAGTCAAGATTCAGTAGATCCCTATCATCACTTCTCTGACGTGCTTAGCTGACCAGCAACTTCAGGGTTACCCGCCTGTTAACTTTGATGCCGAACATTCCGACGGCTCAGGATCTCGCAACCTCAACGTCTCCGTACATTCCAATGCGCACATGGCACTTTCTCATGAGATCGCGTCTGCCTCTGCCGTACTTCTCAAAAACAACAGGACAATTACCACAAATGGGACGACTACACGCAGTTTGCCCCTTTCATCATCAAGGATCAAGACGATAGCTGTGGTTGCTCAGGACGCCAAGATGCCAAATAAGAAATGTAATGATCTTGATGAGTGTAATGATGGAACTATGTCTATCGGGTCAGTCTGAGTATTGTCATTCCAGTTCACTATTCTGATGGGACGTTCTGATGGGGTTCTGGATCGAACTCACTTGAATTTATCATACCTCCTATTGATGCTATCAAATCTTTCCTTGGAACATCGGCAACTATCACATCTTCACTTTCAAATGAATTGACCGCAGGTGCAGCTGCTGCTAAGGAAAAAGACGTTGCTCTTGTTTTTGTCAATGCGTTAGTGGATTTGGTCAACTCTGATCTGTGATTTTTTTGAAGAAAATTTTCCATAGTATGAGTGGAGAGCTCGGAGCATATGACATTGTTGTTGCAAATCAAGGTGACCGCAACAACTTGAATTTATGGTGGAAAGGCGGGAGTATGGCAAATGTTTATGTTCTATGTCTTCACCATTATCTGACAGATCAATAGGTAGAGGTAGTCGCGACTGTGAACAACAACACTGTCATAGTTATTCACTCTGTGGGGCCAGTGTGCATGCCCTGGTCTATGCACACAAACATCACAGCTATCATTTATGCTGGCGCACCTGGGGAACAGACTGGACCTTTTATTGTCAATGTCCTATATGGTGAATACAACCCAAGTGGGCGACTTCCTTTCAGTATTGCAGACGTGCGAAGGTGTCACTGTTCATGATTTCGCTTTTGATGCTGATCATGTCTTGTGCAGTCAGAAGGCGACTACGGAACCACTATTGTCTATGCCAGTCTTGGCTTTTCAAAAGTATGGTCTGGACCGTCCGGGTTCATTCAACTATTAACCTTCCAAAAATTTTAGATTAACTACACAGAAAAACTTCTGCTTGACTATCATTATATGGACTCTAAGGCCATCATATCGCGATTCGAATTCGGCTTCGGATTGTCATATACTATGTTTGCTTACTCTGGTCTAATCATCCCCACATCTGGAGCGTTAACAGTCATCAAGTTCACAGTAACAAACACCGGTGCCTTCGTAGGTACCAAAAAGCCCCAATTGTATCTTGGTTATCCTCCTAGTGCAGGAGAACCAAGTAAAGTTCTATGAGGACTCGATGAAGTTGTGTTGGATGTCGGTGCCAGCGCCTTGGTGAGTATGACACTTATCGAAAGACATATGGGGTACGTCTCCGAGCTTTTAGGAGGTCAAGCCGATTTAAGATGTAACTTTCTTACAGCGTTTGGGATACTCCAAGTCAGACTTGGCTTCGACCAGTGGGGGAGTTTACTGTCTATGTAGGCGCATCGATTAGAGATATCCGACTTATGGGTACATTCTAGTCAGAAGAATCTCTGCGGAGCCATCTTGGAGTCAAATTAATCTTGTCCACCGCTTTGGATCTGATGATCTCAAAGTGTGAATAGGAATTCATCCTGCTATAGAATATATGGCAATCTGCTTGAAATTGAGTGAGCAATTGCATGGTAATATCCTTTGTTGCTACTTAACTAACAGGCCTCACTCTTGTACCCGACCGAGCCTTTGGATGATCATCTGGCAGTGGATAGAAAGCTACAGTGTATCATCGATGGATGTATCTGAATATCCATCCGCTCGTTGTCTGGTGAGTATCTATGCAGCTGTAAGTGCTTGCTGACTCACCCAGTGCGCTTTAACGCAAATATATTCAGACCGCAGGATCGGATCTAAGTACTTCCTAGTTTTTGTGTGAGGTTCTGCGTGTGAGCTATGCCTCCCATGGTATATAGCGGGAATACCAGCGAAGCCATGTCTTTCTCCAACTGGTTGTCTTTATATGTTTACAAACATCACAAAAGACCAAGAGTAACCATTGAAAAGTTCCTGAACCAGAGTGTGTTGCTCGAACCCACCTTGAACCTTTCTTATAGATCATCGATACCAAAATTTCCAGAACACTCTCGACTAGATCAGTGGCAGCATATATCCAACTACCTATAACTGCATAAAATTCATATGTCATAAACTATATCTGGGAAGAGGACAGCCATCGCAATCTGCATGTGTAGGCTTAATCCCTCTGTAACTTCGGCATCCGCAACCCACTCAAAGCACTGGGTCACGTCGATAATGGACTAGTCCGGTGCCAGGCTTGTGTGTTGTTGATGTCCCATGAATCAAGGATTGTGCAGATGTGCATATGTATGGATCACACCACTATAGACATATCAGTATCGTACCTTATGCAATACAGTTCACTTACCTTCTGCTAGGCAAGGACTTCCGCACAAAATCCTACTGGCAAGCCACAGTTGCACATTCGGCGTTACACTACCAGAATAAGCCTAGTTACTACTCCCAAAGCCTGACAATTTCACGGGAGTTGCGTGCTGAGGATTAGGTGATAATGGATGATGAGAAGTGGGTAGGGACATCATTGGGGAATGAGAGCAATGTCAATGCAGGCAAGATGGCTCAAGAGTTGGTTGTTAATATGAGTGTTCAGTAGCGGTAACTATAGCAGATGATACATAGCATAGATCACAATTGGCACATGCTATAGATTCTTTGGGTCACCACCTAGGTCTAGAGTAGCTCAATAATCAATAATTTCTTGTGTGGGTAGTGCAGCTGGCTAAAACTGGACTACAAAGAAAAGATGTTCTTTGAGAATATTGTGACACAGAGTACATTGCATATGTTTACCATCAAAGATGACAATGGCAAGCGGATCTTGCATTCATGTATAATCAACCATATTCCACCTCCCAGCCTAGCTCGGCATGAAAGGGTGTTGCCTACTGTGGAATAGGGCCACCAGCAGCACTCGGAGGGCCTTGGGGGACAGACACTGTATGTGGATCAGAAGTGCCCACTTTGTGATGGGATGCTGTGCTCAGGGGAAAGGGCTTATACAGTTGGAGCAGTGAGTTTGAGCCAATTGAAGGGAGATGAGGTGAAGCACACCTTTTGGTCTAGACAGTTTTGAGACCCATGGTCATCCATGTCCCAAACCATGCATCAAAGAAGCCCAAAATATGGGTCACATAAGTACATGAACAATGGGTTAGAAAAAAATAACACTGTGTTAATACAATGAGACTGCTTAGTGAATGCTGCGGCCCATGATAATATATGCATCACAGGTCCAGCAGAGCCAATTAATTGACTATGTGACCATGATAAACACATCCATAGGTAGAAATGGCAGTGTATAGATGGCATCACCATGATTCTGTGACACTGAGATAGATGACTGGATAGAAGGTAAAGTTGTTTATTTGACTAGCATAAGATGATGCGAGGCAACATAATGTATTACCCAACCATTGAACAGAACCTGGAAAACAATGCAGTCAGTGCCCTGAATAACTGAATATCATGTAGGTGGAATGATGTCTCAGAGAGTAGAAATGAAGAGGTCATTGCTGTCAAAGACAGGTTGTACTCAACAAAATCAGTATAATTTTTGGAATCATTGACATAGTAAAGAAGGGTGGGAATGGGCTTACATCAAGATTACAACAACCATGTCTGACTGAGCATGAGTGTAAGTTGAAGCTTGATATTCAGAAGAAAATTTTGTGTGATGAGAAAGCTGACAGAATCATGGGACGAGACATGCCAAGCTGAATGCACTTCACAGCTGGAAATGTCTATCTTCACGTCTCATCATTCCTTGCCTTGACTCTGCCAGGGACACCGGTCTCCAGTGCTCAACCACCCTAAGGGATAGAAAGAAGAGCAGCATGTATAATCCATGCTGCTTGATGTTCCAGAAATCAGAATGCAGATATTTTTTCTTCAGATTGAATTTGTTGTGTTAAGACTCTACTGCTGTGGCGGCAGCATTGTCCGACCCTCGAGCATTCGGATATATTCCCTTTCCTGGTATCTTGTTACATCCAATACAGACAAACCCCCATTGCTACTGTACAGTTTCTCTCGTCAGCCACACGTACGATCCCTCCTATAAAATACCTTCCTATTTTGGATACCCTCAGTTCTATTTCCATGAACTGAGGGTACATAAAGTTATTTTGTCATTACCTTTATTTTTACTTACTGCGACTTGTAGACATCATACTTATACTTAGTTCTACAGGTCAAACAGAGTTCTATTTCCACGAACTGAGGACATCGTACTTATACTTAGTTCTACAGAATTCCTATCAGACACATGGGTTTCTGATCATGGTTTATCAGTACTATCCTTTCTCGGAATTGCACTGTTTGACATGATGGATCATCTATTGGGCACATGGGTTTCTAAGTATGTATTGTACCACCCTTTTGGATTGATGCTGAGATAGCTCAATTGCACTGTGACTTCTACTTCCACTCTGAGTCATGGGGGAGGGGGCTTGTATCGGACTTCATTGGCAGCAGAGACCATGGAGTGGTGAATGAGGTTTTACAATCAATGACACAACTACAAAGTAATCCTGCCTGCACACTGGTAATCAACTGGCATTTGATAGTTTTTCAGTCTTATTGACTTTTGAAAGCGATCACGGAGAATTTGCTGCTTGTTGGAGGCTGTATACATTGTCACAGCAGAGGACATTTTGGGTATGCGCCACGGCCACATCATTTGCACCTCCACTACATTCAGGACCAAGATCAGAACCCATGGTATCCCCCTAAGTTCTACTTAACCTTGTTAGTGACACACCATCTATACACCGCAGTTAGTCTCTACGCTGCCATCTGCAGTCATATGCATTTGCCCACGCAAGAGTCTCACCACCGTACTACGCCCCTTCTGCCGACGCACCACACTTGCCGTATGCAGGATGCGCATTATTGTCTCATTGCCTGTCGTTTGCCATCCCTTCCTCCACGTTTTCCTTCTGTGTGATACCGGGACTCATTGTCCCTGCTGTTCGACTGAGATTGCTGCTCCTTGTCAATACCATCGTCGTGCCGCTTTTATGAATTTTGCTTTTCTCCAGGTGTTTGGATGCCATACCCGACTCACTATTTAGCCTGCCTGCTGTTCCCCTGAGTTTTGTGTCATGTTATACATAAATGATAATACGTGTAAGCATTCGTCACCTTGCGAAAATCGAGAGTCCAGAGGTTTGTGATTCGCCCGTGATGGTTCGACATGCGCTGTTTGACATGTCGATTTTTCCTTGGCAGTCGTGCTAATATGGGTCGATGCCTGGCTCTTCATGTATCGATGCACTCACCCTCTCTTACCAACGCTCGGACGACTTAATGAATTTCTACAAGTGCGGTTCTCATTCCGAGCCTTCTGTATAATTTATATATGCAAACGAAAAGCAGCGCGTTCGATCCGTGCTGTTTGACATACCAAGGCTTGCTGTAAAAGAGATCCGCCTAGGAGGAAGAAGACTATCCCTCAGGAACAGACAAAGGGGTGGGTCCATACCCGCGACGTGAGTGCACGTTTGTTCGTTTGCCATGCAAAACTCATCCATCGCAATAGAGAGTCGGTAAAGCTGCGGCGTCAGTCCTAGGTACGGCTACGGACGTCGCACATGAGATCTTGTTCACAGGTGTCACCGTCCTTGCTTGTGTTCCAGTGCCAGGTCTTGCGCCCTTCGCTCGTGTTCTTTTACAGATCTGGGACGCGTTGCAATCCGTCGATGTGCATGGATTCATTCTTTTCCTCTTTCTCTTCATTGACGATCATACAGACAAATCGACTGCAGTGCCTCCGGCTCACGCAGCGCTGTGCCGATATTCTTCTCTCTGTTCACGAAGAAGTCAAAGAAGCAGGCGACCAAGTCGACGAAGAGCTTCAAACACCCATCACCAAGCTTACAGAGTACGTATTCATCTTGAACTCCCTGCCTCGAGTTTATGCGCACATCTTACACCATCTCACGACTAACCCCCTAGATCATTCCAAACTGTCGAATCCTTCCTCCTCAAACAGATCCACCGTCCCTTCCTCAAGCGCTACCTCAAGCGGGACGAGATTCAAGCCCAAATCCTCTCATGCGACGCCCAGCTCACAGAGGCCCTCTGTATGCTCGGTCTTAGTATCCAAATCAAGATCTTGAGGAGCGTCCAGGACGTTGAGAGGGAACGCAGGGAGGATCAGAGGGTTTTGGTCAATATTTTGAGGGGAGAGAGCGGAGGGGTGGGACTGGGGGTGAGTGGCATCGACACGCAGGCGCCGGGGATGGGAGTTAGTGAGAGTGCGATTACTGTCAGGCCGGAGCATGCGATGTCGGTTCCGTCACCGGGGATGCCTAGGACTTTGCAGGGGACGCCTACGATTTCCGATCCGTCGCCCGCTGACAATACACAAGTCCTGCCTACGCTCAAGGCTGTCCAGGCGTCGCAGGACGCGCAGGATCTCGTGAGCAGAAGATTGGTGTTGGGGTTTTTTAGGATGTGTATCGCGGAACGTGGCGCAGGAGGACAGTGGCGATCAAGGTGCTTGCGCCGACGACCCCGAGGGAGCTGTTTGTTAGATGCTTCTTTCCCCTGACGCGTTGCCGTCGGGCGCGTCATATCTCCATCCCCTCCTTCCTGCCGCTTCGAACCCAGCACCCTGCCCTCATCCTATGCGTCCGTCATATGGCATCACCCCCGTGACTGAGTTCCTGTCCTCTCACCCTCTTCTGGCAGCCCCGCCTCAGGCAGCGGCGGAATTGGATCCAAATGTCATGCCCATTCCGGTCCGGGTGCAGCGCGTTTTCAATACAGGCTGGACCGTCTACGTGCCGCTGGATCTTCTGACGAACGCTGCCTGTCACAGGGCTCTCACAGCGTCTAATCGGCATAGTGACTTTTCGTTGTCCCTCACTGCGTCGGGTGAGCTACAAGTTTCAAACTCAAAGTTTGACCACAGCAAGGAACATTACATGTCAGCACTGGAATTCATGCAGGCGTCTGCAACGCTGATCTGGGTTATCTGTCTCTGTCTGCAGGCCAGTCCAGAGGCCCTCATTGGCAGCCCCACGGCGCGTGCAATAGCTACTTTCTTTCAGGCGCACTACAACTACATTCAACATCGGCTGGATTTTGGTGATACCTTTCCAGTGTATCTAGCGTACAATATTTACATCCACCATGCCTACCTCCAGAATAATGGCAACATTTGAGTTGATCAATGACATAAGCTTGTCTTTGAGAAAAAATTGCAGGACCATACGACTGATCAAATCTGCCACTCTATAGGTCAGCAATCTGATCTCCTATTTGGTGATGCGAATACCACTTCTAGGCCTAGTTCTTCTCTTTCAAGCACTCAGTCTTTGCAGTCCTTTTGTGACTCAGCGCAGTCCTTTCAAGTGCTCAGTCTTTGCAGTCCTTTTGTGACTCAGCACAGTCCTTTCAAGACTCATTGCAGTCTACTCATGACTCACTACAGCCCTTTCATGACTCATCCACTGAAGCGGCACCACCTCAATTCTTGTTTGGTTGCCCCAGGGGGGTTGCACAGAGGGGAGGTTCAGTGCACCACAGGCCATACTACAGCAAGAGTCACAGGTGCATATCAGGGAAAGCCATCTGATGCATGTTATGTGGGGCTGAGGATCATCCCTTCTCTGCCTGCAAGGAGGGAGGCAAAATCCTCAGATGAGTCAATGGCCGCTTCATTGACTCTGGAGGAACAACCTTCTGCTTTGCCTCCAATGGCCCTCAGTCATGCTCTAAATCAGACTGTGGGCATCATCATGCCTGTTCCTTGTGTGATGAGGGACAACACTGTGCTCAGGAGTGCTCTGCTCGAAATGCTTTTTCCTGTCTCCTCACCTCTCAAAGCTGATTGCCGGGCAGTGGCCTTGGCTGATCCTAGCCCTTCAGATCACTTTGTACATATACTAGATGGATTACACTGTTGTTTTTTCTTGATTTCTTACATGTGAGACCTCTTTGTCCTTCTCTTTCTGATTACCTGAAATAGGATTTGATTGTACATACTCTCCACCTAATCATTATTGCACATCAGATCACCACAATCTTGTTGTAGTGAAGTATGCCAAGGAATGGGAACTGGGTAGAGTCTCCAAAGGTTTGTTGCTGGAGATGGTTGAGTGCGTGTTTGGATTCTATTGTACTGCTCCACTAAATGTCATTGAGCATACCCTGGGGAAACTCCACATCACCATTGATCATTTGTATCCACACAATAATCCCCTGATCCCTTTCATGAACTTGCACATCAACACAAAGTGTTTTCAATGTGATTGGGGCACTTTCTTGGCCTGTTGGATGCTGGTGGCTGATGCACCTCAGGGTACTCAGGTAGCTGTATTTGATGTGGAATCTGCTTTTTGCATCATTCCCACTCTGCCTTGTGATAGACTGTTCACAGCTTTGTCCATTAAAGGCCACATGGTATTTGATTATTGCTTAAACTTTGGAATCTCACCAGCACTGGGCATCTTTGGTTCAGTGGCTGACACAATTGTACATATATTCCTATCTAAAGGGATTGAAGCTGTGCTGAAATGGGTTGATGATTTCATCTTCTTCCAGTACTTACACCTTGATCAAGACAGGGGTGCATAGTATAAATACTCAGAAGATCTTATGACTTGGGCTGGCCCTGGGCATCCAAGAAGTTTGTTCATTTCAGGGAGAACTTTGTGTATATTGGTTTTGAATAGTTGCTGACCAAGAAAATGGTGACATTACCTACATTGAAATGGGTAAAATACTTGAGTAAACTGAACAATTGGATTCTGGGTGCCTCTGTATCCCTCCAAGTCACTGAATCCCTGATTGGAATGCTGAATCACATCACTCTGGTCATCCCTGACAGTTGCTTGAGGTTGCCAAGTCTTTACAAGTTCAGATCTGGTTGTGATTTGGACTGTCATGGCTGGATCAAACACAGAATAACACTCACAGTCATGGTCAACATTGAGTGGTGGAAGAACACCCTCAAACATGGAGATTGCTCCATGAGAATAGTATGGCCTCCAGAGGTGTTGGACATAGCAGTGTACATTGATGCATCAATGTTGTGGGGCATTGGTTTCACCCTGAATGGGAAGTGGCTGGCCTGGAAGTTACTATTGGGATGGTTGTCACATGATTGCAACATAGGCTGGGCTGAGATGGTGGCTATTGACTTGGCAGTACACACCATCATCTCAGCAAAATACAACAGTCATCATATCATCATTCATTCTGACAATGCAGGTTGCATGGGAGCTTTGGCCACTGGATGTTCTTGGAATTCATCTGCAAACTTCATTTTGCATAACATAGTGTCTAACTCTCAAGCTCATTCCATATGGATTATGACATCTTGGGTCTCCACAGTCAATAATCCAGCTGATAAACTATTGCATGGAATCTTTCCTTCCAGACATCTACTTTTTCTGTTCCCACCTCCTCTGCCTGCTCAGGGGTTTGGTTTTGGTGAGCATCTCTCATAGTAGCCTACCTGCTGACTAATGTTTCTTGGGCTTGATGCTTCCATTGTGATTGCTTTGTTTAAAGCTTAAACAACCCTTACTATAGTCTGATGACAATAGTTCCTTCTTGCCTTTTGTACCTGAATTACAGATTATTATAGCTGGATGACAGTTATTCCTTATTGCCATTTCATACCTGGATAATGAATGATTTCTGACTTTGGCCTGTTTGTGGCTTTCCAACAGCTACACACTAATACTACTTTCTAACTGTAACACATTGCCACATTGGCATTGGGGCACATGATTAGGTGATGAGAAGGGGTCTGATTGTTGATCTTGGTTATAGCAATTATGATGGTCAGCCATTTGGTCAGATGAGCAGCTCTACATTGGTCAGCCTGTAAGTTGGGTGAACCTCTGGAACCATATGCCTCTAGGGTAACTTGACAGAACCTTGCTAGGATATCTGGCTCTGAAATTGGTCATGGATTATCCTCATCACTTGGCTAACATTTACATAGATGCCTGGATTTCATCTGGAGGCATTTCACTGCAAGATTGTGCTACAATCAAGCACTGACAAGTGCCCATGCAGTTCAATGGCAATGGTAGTCTGCTTCATCAGCAACATGGTTTTCAAATGGAACAGTCTCAACAGGTCAATTCAATCATTTGGGATGCTTGGAGAGAGTCAACTCATGACAAATATTCTTCTGCTGTTTGACACTTTCAAGCATATTGCACTGTCAATGGCATTCCCAGAGGGGACGCTCTTCCAGCTTTGGAGAAGTTGCTTTGTGAATTTGCTGCATCTTGCATAGGGAGAATAGCTGGCAAGACCATGTCTGCAAAATGTGATGGTATTCATGCATGGCATATACAAAATGGTTTCCCTTATTATGGAGGTCAACAACTGAAATATGTCATTAAGGGCATTGAGAATCGTTGTACTCTCTCATCATTCAGACCAAAACAACTGCCTGTAACAATTGACATGCTTCAACTACTGGAATTATGCCTGGACTTATTGACACCTTTGGATGCATGTATTTATTTTGTTGCAGTTGCTTCTCTCTGGGGCCAGATCCATCTCAGTGAATTTCTACCCACTGGCAAATAAAAATTGAAGGAAGGCTTGTTTCCCACTTGGAATGATCTTGGCTCTACTTCTTCTGCCAGAGGATTGTGGATGCTACACCTTCCTAATACAAAAATGGGAGGTTCACATGGCAAAGACATGATTCTGTTGAGACAATCTTGTGTTGATCCTATCAGAGCCCTCCTGATACATCAGAAACTGAATGGCAAGGATGCCACCAATCCATTGGCTTCCTACTTTGCTATTTCAAGCACTCACATCATGGAATGAATGCCAAACACATTTCCTGTCACATGTTCTGTGTCTCTTGAACTCATACCATTAACTATGTGTAGTTACAGCATACATTCTTGTGACATGTATATCATTCCGCACCTTCTCTCAACCCACCCACCCTCACCTATATACATCAATCACAGGGACCTTTCATCACATTTTGATATACATCTTAATATAGCTGTCTACTACATATGCTCACCTACCATATACAGTTATTATATCCTACATTCTAACTTAAGCAGACTAACAACATACACTGTGTTCTCTGCCTGATATAATTTACAATATGTTGGTTCTGTATCCTCAAGTAAGTGTCATCTGCAATGTGGGTCTCCTATTTGCCAATGCCGCTACCCCCTTGATCCACATCCACTGACACGGCTCTATACCCATCAATACTTAATGTGCAGGACTATACATGTTGTACTTTATATTCCATACAACTACAACTACACTTGTTAAAACAACTGACAAAATCAGGAAACTGTTCCGAGGTCTACGAAGTAGCTGAGGCTTTACTCCATCTTTGAACCGATCAAAAACCTTTGATCGACGTCTATGTAAGTGACACGTCCCTTGATCGACCCTCCTCGCGTCACGTCGCAACACCCTGGCCATATCACATTGCTTTCTGGCCATATCACATCGCTTTGTGGCATTGTCAACAATGGCCCCATTGTTCTTCTCTGCCCTAGACACTATTTAGGGCTCTACCTACATCTCATTTTTCCTCATCCTGCTTCCTTCCCTACTTACACAGAGCTCATCAGGTTGGTGTTACATATATCCTGCTTCCTTCCCTACTTACACAGAGCTCATCATTCTTCGGACTCGGCTTTTTGTTTCTCCCACCCCCCCTCTTATCCACCTTCCCCTCTCGTCTTGGTTGTTTCTTTTTTTTCATAGCACTTGTCTTGTATACACTTTGCCCGTGCCGGCTGATCTTGAGGCGGGAAATAGCAGACCTGCAAGAATGAAGTAACATAAGAATTGAACACCAATGGTTAGCTATATTGATTGCTAATGAACAAGCAAATATCGATGTCTTCATGTGATGAATGTTATAGTTACTGCTCACATTCAGTGTAAGCCTACAAGAGGTCTTGTCAACTTCTTCTTTGATCCCCCCTGCTTCTTCACGCATACAAACTACATCCTGCAACCGACCACTGTTCACCTATCCACGGCAATATTTCCCTCTCACCCCGGAGCCACCAAGTCCAACGAGATCGAGATTTTATTCTGCGTCGCGAGCCAAGGTAGTGTGCATCCATCAATATCAATAAAAGGATGAACGCATTGATTCAATTGACTAGAATATAAAACCACTCTCCCTCTCATTCATCAGCCCATCCGATAATTCCTTCTTCCCCAGTGCAAGCACCAAAATCGCGCAGGCAAGTGTCTATGGTCAATTTCAAGACGTAAGTTTATAGCAGGATCTAGCGTTCATCCATCCTAAAATTTTTCCATGCATCCATCACGAGAATTACGATCAGCTGGTGCTAATCCCAGCGGTCGAGAGGCCAACACCATTGCTGTATCCTCGGCACATCGAGTTTACCTTCTCAGACCTCCAGCCAGCACAACACATCACCTCGCCTACCCGATTACCCACACATCGCCTTTGCACAAGTTTTTCGGTCATTGACCCTGTGTACATATAATGCTACCGAGTGTGATAAAACACCTAGACGGTTTAGTGTCAATTGACCTGGGCGTAGAGAGGAGAGGGTGATGTTCATGGAGGGGATGCATGTATTGGGACTCAGTATCGGTAAAATGCGGAGCGTGAGTGTCATGACTGGCGGTGTGTTGCAGGCTTGAAGTAAGGTGCTGGAGGTGGAGGTGGCAGGGTAGGGCTGTTGTAGTGTAGGGTTGCTGCGACGGCGGGGCTGAACCGTGTAGAGGGATGGCTAGGCGGACAATATACAGCTAGTGGAAAGGATTGATAAGGGAAGGCCTGAAGGGGCAAACACGCACTAGGGGCCGAGTAAGGCGTGTCGGGGACGGAACAGGGCAAAGTGCCTCACGACCGGACATAGTTGTACCCGCTGCTTGTGGAGCTGGCAGGAGAGCGGGGGTACGAGTAGGAGTGTACGGTTGATTTTGGGGTTGAGTACATGTTGGTACAAGGGCCAAGTCAGAAAGCAGGAGTTCGAGGACAAGCCGTGGCGGCACGTTTCCTTCACGATACCCGCATCTTTCACCCAACACTGATATATCTTGACTTAGGACGTCCGCCCGCCTGCTGCCTGCCATGTAGGGCTGCACTTGAATGTAAATAGAGACTCCAAAAACACCAGGTGAGGGCAGATCCATTCATAACTCACCCTCCTATTACCCGCTATCCCTGCCTGACGGGATCTTTGACCTCAATATTTCGATGATCTTTTGAGGATGGAATCAAGTGGCGGGTGGCTTTATGCGTCCATTGTGGTGTAGGGCGGGCGGGAAATAACGAGATGTGTGGTTGTTAGGTGTTCGATTCCGATGGCAGGGAATTTTGTGAGGGTGTGCCTAAGTTTGGCGTGCGCAAGAGCAGCCCACGGAGGATGAATGTTAACGACGAGTTCGCGCGATGGCGTTCTTGAAGCAGTACAGTGGAATGCGCTACAACATGCATGGAGGTGAGATGCGCATCAACAAATAGACAACGGCAAGAGAATCCGATTTTTGTAGAGTCCGTTGCATGAATGCAGAGCCAGATTCAACACAAGACACGAGCAAAATCCCTCATTGCTGAAGAGATCAACCTCAGTCTAAGCACTACCTCCTTTTTGACTACGTACCGCGTTCCCGTCGCCTACGGAACAGGGACTCAGGATATAACAATGGCGCGTTCCCCTGCCCCACCCCTCGCTATAGACAGAACAAGATAAAGCCCTCCTTCAATCTGGATTGTGCTTGATGTTCGGCATAGAGACTAGGAAAAAACCTCGGCGTGAATTGAGAGATAGTAGAGCGAGATCCAAATCCAGTGCCGGTTGGTGCAAAAGTGTCGACCTGGTTTGAAAAAGGGGAGGACGTGGAGAGCGGTGCGGGGGAATTTGAGTGAGAATAAAAGGCATTCAACAGACGGACTTTTCTATGCGTAAGGTAGACGGATGGCAGTTGGAAGGAGCTTGTCAGTCAGTGAGGGACATCTGTAAACAAAAATAATAGACGACCCATTTCGGCTTCACCCGCGTTGGCCATTGTTTACACGTACACATTTGTAGCGGTACCGTGACTACGTCGCCATTGCAATCTGCTGTATCTAATCTTCTTTATTCAATTCAGTAAAATTTACTTCTCATATTCTGTTGCGATCTGGCGGACAGAGGCACAAAGGCACCGTGAGCATTGGCCACCGGGCGAATGAAAACAATGAAGTCAGGGCCAATGTGCATGGCCATCGGACAAAGGACAATGGCATAGAGAGCTATATATACTACGTACCAACAATGGGCACCCTCAGTCATTTGTACAGAAACACTGAGGGTGAGCTTGATCTTGAATGTCCACAAACATGGGAAGAGGCAAGAAACTCACAAGATGGAGCAAGGTGGGAAGAATCATATTGGGAAGAACTCAACTCCTTAAAGGAAATGGGAGTATGGACTCTGATCCCACAAGAGGACGTACCACAGGGCCATTGTATCCTGAAAGGTAGACCAGTGTTCTCCATTAAGTGTAACAAGACCGGCAAAATCACTAGGTTCAAAACACGCCATGTCGTACAAGGTTTCAACCAAGTCTATGGTAAGGACTACACAAAAACTACCTCACCTACAGCACGCGCAGAATCTTGGAGGATATTACTGCACCTGGCAGCAACAATGGGATGGGATGCTAATCAGATAGATGTCAAAACTGCGTTCCTGAATAGAATCTTACCTGAGGAGGAGACCGTGTACATGGAACAGCCAAAAGGATTTGAAGAGAAGGGGAAGGAATTGTGGGTGTGCAAGTTGGCGAAAGGGCTATATGGCATGAAACAAGCAGGCAGGATATGGAACAAAATGCTTGACAAACATATGCAAAGGTAGGGGTTTACACGACTGGCATGCGAGGCATGCGTCTATTACAGGAAGACAGAGACAGGTATAGTGATTGTGGGGGTTCACGTAGATGACTTCTTAGCCATAGCAAGTACGAAGGTGGCAAACAAGGAGTTCAAGAAAGAGATGGCGAGTGTCTGGACCATCGCAGATCTAGGAACGCCCAAGCATATCCTTGGAATTGCGGTCAATTGGAACCAAGGGGACCACCTAGTCCACCTATCGCAGACTGTACTGATCAACCACCTCGTCCAGCAATTCGGGCAATCAAACACCACACCTATATCAACACCGATGGAACCAGGGACAAAGCTCCGACGCATTGACTTGTCCAAATTAACACACGAGGAACGCGACAAGATATCCCATATACCCTACAGAAGGCTGGTAGGGGGATTGCTGTGGCTGGCAGTCTCTACGTGCCCAGATATTCAGTATGCCATCCAGCAGCTGTCACAATACCTGGACTGTTTTACACAGACACAGTGGAATGCAGCAATCTGCACTCTTCGATACCTGAAGGGGACGTGGACACTGGGGCTGTCCCTGGGGGGTAAGCAGCCAGTATCACTACTTGGGTTCACGGACTCGGACTGGGCCAATTGCCTTGACACCCAGAGGAGCGTAGGGGGATATGCTTGGTCCTTGGGCTCGGGAGTGGTCTCATGGTCAACCTGCAAACAGTGCACCATCGCTGCTTCTTCATGCAAAGCAGAGTACATGGCAGCGTTTGAGGCAACACAAGAATGTATCTGGTTATGAACACTCATGACAGCAATAGGATATGCACCAATGGGGGCTACAACATTGCTCTGCGACAACAATTCTGCAATAAATCTCTCTGAAGACCCTATGCTCCACCAGCATATCAAGCACGTCGACATCAAATACCATTTCCTGCGAGAGCACATTGCATTGAAGGAAATCATCATACGTTATGTCAACACAAAAAACAATGTCGCAGACATCTTCACCAAAGCACTTCCCACACCCCAATTCTCAAAACTCCACATGATCCTCAGGATGTCAGTCTGGGATTCCACGTGAGGAGGAGATGACCAATGCCCACGGTGAGGAGGAGTGTTGCGATCTGGTGGACAGAGGCACAAAGGCACCATGAGCATTGGCCACCAGGCGAATGAAAACAATGAAGTCAGGGCCAATGTGCATGGCCATCGGACAAAGGACAATGGCATAGAGAGCTATATATACTACGTACCAACAATGGGCACCCTCAGTCATTTGTACAGAAACACTGAGGGTGAGCTTGATACACTATCATATCTGATTCGGACACTATACTTACGATAGACTTAGATATTAACATTCTGTGCTACTTATAGGTATGCACAAATAACAGTCGTTTGTACAGAAACACTGAGGATATTAACATTCTGTGCTACTTATAGGTTTCATATTCTAACATATTCCGAATCCTCCCATAGTATATAAGGCTTCGGAATAGTCATATTAAGTAGCTTCTTGCAAAATATAGGACTTAGAACAGTTCTATTGCAAGACTCCACCTTGTGTGACCATACTCTGCTGTATTAGGCGGACTACCATTACATATTTTGAACTCGTAACAGTCCTAACACAATTCCCAACTCGTCTACAGTGAGTTTACATGGCCTGATCAACCATGAACATCCTATTGGTGAGTCCAAAAAAGTTCTCAATAAATACTGACATAGAAAACAACCATTATAACTTCCACCTGAGACCATCCACCATGCATAACATGGGGATGGCCACTAGGATAGAGGAGGCTTCTGGTAACATACCCACAACCCTGCTAGAGCCAGACCCCAAATTGACTGAACATGACAAAGATCAACAAGATACTGCCAAATGCGGGAGGGATCAGATAACCTGCAAAGAACTGTGGGATTGCCTGCATCAGAAACGGGCACTGAAACAAGATATCAGTCAGCTCAGGAAGGATCTAAGGAAGGAAACAAAGAATAAGAAAATAATTGGGCACCCAGGGTCAGAGCCCATCTCGGATGAGCTCCAGGACATGATAGGCAAAGTAACCCAGAGAGCGTGCAAAGTAAGAAAACATGAAGGGAAAGAAGGCCCTGCCAGGAGGCTTAAACCCATATATCAGATTAGCAAAGACAGCATGCTAGGCCATGCCTTTGACCAAATGAGCAAAAGGGGGGACTCAGACTCATCTGAGCCACCTTCCTTGGACTCATCAGATTCATCTGACAGTTTGGATGACTCTAGCTCAGAAAGTGGGAGTGGAGATGACACCTCCCTGACTTCAAGTAATGAAAGGAGCACTGAAAGCTCCTCTTCAGCTCCTCAGGAAATGATGAGAAGCAATGGGCTAGGCCCAGAAGGAGGGTAAGCAAGAGTAAGCACAGCAAGAGAAAGAAGACAGCACCAAAGTTGCTAATCAAACTGATGCCTCCATCCAAATATGGGGGTGCCCCTGATTTGCAAGCATTTCTACAGGTTATGATGCACTGTACCTCATATGTAAAATATGGCCTGGTGTAGAGGGAGCATCAAGTGCTGGTCATTTCCAAATTCTTGACTGGGCAAGCATGGACCTTCTATTTGTGAGAGGTATCCAGGGCCCCCAAAGACTGGACTATGGAGGAATTTTTCAAAGAACTGTTTAATGATTGTTTCCTCATCAATTATAGAAATAAGCAGAGATGCAAATTACAACACCTGTGACAAGGAAAGATGACAGTTTGTGATTATATGGGTGAATTACAAGAACTTTTCACCATCATAGGGTTGACAAACAGTAAAGAAAAGGTGGTAAAGTTATTTAATGGATTTTGTACCTCCATCCAGCATGAGCTCTACAACATGGGCTTAAACCCAGAAACTTCTTGTTGGAAGAAAGTGGTGTTGAAGGCAGAGTTTATCAAGATGGCAGAATCAGTGGACCTTGGCCATGACACCTCTGAAGTGAGTTACTGCCATAATTGAGACTACCCCCAGAGCAGGGGCAAAACTCCAGGGGTCACCCTGGCCAGAAAGGAAAAGGGTCAGCAGCCACCCATCCACAGGAAAAGAGAAAACAAAGCCCCTTGCATTTGAGCATTGGTAAAAAGACAAACAGATCCCCAGCTTACTCCACAAAGCAGGGTACCTCTAGATACCAAGAGTGCCACAAGTACAAGGGAGATGGTGCCTGGCCTAAAAAGGTGGAGGTCCACAACCACCTATCCAAAGAGGAAGAGGATGAGTACCGAGCACAGGATCAGTGCTTTGGTTGCAGGGAAACAGGGCACTTCTCCCGGAATTGTCCTAAGAGTAAGTCAACATCATCAAACAAGGTGAGCAAATGCTCCTGGATTAAGATCTTACAGTGTGAAGGTAAATCTTTGGGAAGCAGAGAGGCTTCAGAAAGAAGTGCTCAGCCAGACCACTGAGGGACTATCTATTGGTATGATAACAATTCTGTGGTTGGCTAATGAGGAATCAGAAATCTCCCTGAAAAGCACATACCCAAAAGACCCCCAGACACAAGTGAGGAGGTGGGAGACTACTATGATCCTGTGGAGTTAATAGACCCTTGGGAGTTTGGAGAGGATGAGAACCCAATACCTGTCAACAACTCAGAAGAAAAACTAGCATTAGTTCTCAAAGAAGAAAGAAAGTTTGGCAGACCAAGGTGCTTAGGCAGTGTGCTCAAGTGGAGGCTGGATCACAACTTAGAATGGCCTCAGCCATACCAGGTGACCCTACCAATGTCCTACAGTATCGAGGGAGGCAATTTACATCTACTCAAATGGAGGAAGGTATAATACACACCTGGGATGCTGTGTGGGAATGAGCACCATCCTCATGAGTGGGGAGCAAAGTGGTGGGTAGTAAACCACCTTCAAGATTGCCACCTGGTATGCTTTGGAGCACAGTGTAGCAACAGGGGCTCCCTTCTCTAGGAGCACTTGGTATGCACTAACCCTGGTGACCAATGTGTGAGTCTGGAATGCTGGTATGGTCTTGGGTTTGGGCAATCCTTACCTTCCACATGAGGAGAACACTTACTGTAAGGTACAGCCCTGGTTTTGCATGGAGAGAGATAGCCCAGATACCTGTCTGGTGGCAGACAAGCAGATATGGTTTGTGACCCAGAGTACAGGCTGAGCATCTGGTAAACCTCCACTTCAACATTTATAAGTGGTATGCTAAGAAGGTCAGGCAGGCCTTTCCTGATGCAAACAGCAGTATTTGAAAAGAGGATACCTGCTGGGGATCATTATGGGAAGCACAAGCCAAACCCAGACTTTGGCTAGCCCAGATGAAGGACTGCCAGAAGTAGAGAACCTTGATGTCAGAGAGTCAGATAAGGTCAGGATGCTTGAGCTGTGTGGCCAGCAGGTGGAGTGAGGGATGTACCCCACCATCCAAAGAAATAATGCTAGGATTAAGAATGTGAGTCATAAAGTGCCCAAACCACTTGTTGTAGTAATCAAGCTGGACGGACACCTGGTTCATGCCTTGTTGGACTCAGGATTGCTGGGAGACTTTGTCTTGACCACAACTGTCAAACAGCTGAAATTAAAATGCATTGAACTTAGTGAGCCCTTACCAGTTCAATTGGCTGTGCAAGGATCCCATTCTAGGATAAACTATGGTGCCACTGTGCAATTTGAATATCAAGGCATATCTAATCAAAGGTACTTTGATGTTATGAATCTGCAGGGTTATGATGTCATATTAGGTACTCCATGGATATTTCAGCATAGAGTCACCTTTGGACTTAACCCTGCCCAGGTTGTAGTGGGATGCACAGTGGCTACTCCCATGGTGGAAGGTATTGGGGTATCTTGACTAGCATCCAGGGCAATGAAAGCCTACAAGGAAAACTTGAGTTAGTAAGGTGAGAATTGCTAGATTATGCAGCCCCATTGTGCAAGGGGGTAGAAAATATCCCCCTACCCCTGTTAAGAGCCATAAATCATGAAATTCCATTGATTGATGAAGGCAAAATCTATCCCTGGAGACCATCACACTGTCCAGAAGCTCTGAAGCCACAGGGGGATGCCAAAAGGGCAGCCTATGTCAAGTCCAGTTGTTGGGAAATTGTGACAGCAGGAAATGCTATGCCCATGATGTTTCTTAAGAAACCTGGGAAACTGGGGGAGACCCCAAGGTTGAAAATAGTAAGCAATCTGAGGGCAAGAAATGCCAACATATACACCAAGTTGTTGCCATTACCAGACATGGATGGAATCCTATGACAGGCAGGCAGGGCTAAGTACTGATCAATGATTGATGGCCAGGACACATACAAACAAATTCATGTCAAGCCCAAACATATAGACAGGACTGCCATGACAACTCCTGATGGTACTATGGTTAGCCATGTGATACAGCAGGGTGATTGTAATGCACCTGCTACATACCAAGCATTGATGAACTATCTCTTTGCAGCTTACCTTGGGAGGTTCATGGATGTTTATCTTAACAATATCATTGTGTATTCTACACACTAGAGGAGCACATAGATCACATCAAGATAGTGTTAGATATTTTAAAAAGGGAAAAACTGTACCTTAGTGAGCATAAGTTGAACTTTCTCTGCAGAGAAATGAAAATCTTGGGCTGGATTGTTGATGATGAGGGGATTTGCATGGACCCCAATAAAGTAGATGCATTAGTCAGATGGAAGGTCCCAACCAACTGAGACTTACTATGCAGGTTTCTTGGGACAGCTGGATATCTGGCAGATAATATTGATTGGGTGAGGGTACCTATGAGAATCCTCCACATGCTAACAGGGGATACAGTACCCTACCAGTGGGAGTTTACTCACCAGCAGGCATTTGAAGATGTAAAAAATTTGGCATCAGCATGTCATGATCACCACTGTAAGCCATTGGTGTATGGCCTGGATGCGCCACCTGTCAATATGGTAATGGATGGCTGTGTCACAGGCATTGTAGGGGTAATCATTCAGGGAGAAAACTGGTGAGAGGCTAATGTAGCTGCCTTTTTCTCCACAAAGCTCAATGCAGCCCAGCAAAACTATTCTGTTCATGAAATAGAGATGTTGGCAGGTGTCAAGACAATGTTATACCACCAAGATCTACTGCAGGGAATAAGATATACATGATACACAGACCATAAAGGGCTGATCCATTTAATGGACCAGAAGAATTTTTGGGGCATCAGGTGCACTGGATTAAGAAGGTGTCAGAGTTTGACTTTGACATAGTATATGTGCCAGGTACTGAGAACATTCTCTTGGACATGCTGTCAAGACTGTACTCAAATGATCAGGCAGGCATGTGACAGTGCATAGTGAGTACATGTATTTTGATGTGGTAGACAATGACAAATGAGTCACCCAGCTTGTTACAATGCCCATCCTTGTTAGTTCAGAGGGTAGAGAATGCATGCATGCATTTTGACAACAGGTGAGGACCTGGAAGCAAGTGCAGAGGAACCTGTAAAAAAGAGGTGGGTGTACCACCAAACAACTCTCACTGAGTAGATCTCTTTGACCTTGTGTCTGACTAGCTTCAATGACCTTGTTGCTTTACTCACTGTTTGGACATAATTCAAACCCCCAACTTCAAAATGTCATTCTCTATTCCACTGCCAACTTTGATCACACTCAGTCATAACCACACTCATGACTCATTCTTTGGCTTCAATGATTCAACCCCATTCTGGCAACTATATATTCTAAGGTATCCTTCATTTCTTCTCAATACCTGGAGGGCATATATAGTGACAGTGATTGCTTACCATCCCTTTTGTAACCCACTTTCTCATGATTGTCTACACTTACTTTACCCCTATACTTATCTGTGACCAGGTATTCCCATTACTGATATATATAAAGGCCTATGATAGTTTTGATAGGCAGTTCTTTACAATAATAGGACTTATCCCAGTTCTCTAGCATGAAGACTCCATTATTCCCTTGTGACAACACCATGACTATATTGCTATTGCCACATGATGTCAGTTCCCAAGATTGGATGAGGTTATAAATGGAAGACATATCCTCTTGATGATCTAGAGGTATAATCATGATCATCTGTCATTCAATGCTCCAGCAAAACTTATCATCTGATTGTTAGGGCAGGAAGCAATTTCCTCCAGTGGCATACCATCAACATCAATGCCCTGCATTCACTGGGATGAACCCCAGCAGAAGAAAAACTTCTGTAGTTCTGATAAACAATGCTGTGATGGTAGTCTGCCTAATACCAGCAGAGTACAGTCACACAGAGTGGAGTCTTGTGATAGAACTGTTCTAAGTCCTATATTTTGCAAGAAGCTACTTAATATGACTATTCCAAAGCCTTATATACTATGAGAGGATTTGGAATACAATAAGAAAATTTTACTGAATTGAATAAAGAAGATTAGATATGGCAGATCACAATAGTGATGTAGTCATGGTACCACTACATTCACCCTCTAAGTCAGATGACAATATGGCTTTTGACAAGGAAAGTTATGGGAGTAGTGATAACAAGTGGAAATGAGTGGAGAGGGAACATGGGCAACACTGAAAGATTAGTCAGCCTTTTTAGTGGAGGCCTTGGGAGACTTAAGAAGGTTCTGGAGTTCCTTGTCCATAAAGTCATCCTTAGGAAGGGGAACATTAGCTGCATCAATTTCCATCTCCTCTTCTTCTGTGGGCTTTTCCCTTTCCTTTGTCCTTTGGGTCCTTCTCTCTAATGACAAGACTGCTCAAAGTAACTGTGGTGGCAGTGGCAGCACAAGATGATTGTGCAGACAATGTGACAGAACTAACTAGGACAGGAGAAGGGGCAAACTAGAGTGGATGTCACAAGGGGTGGGAGGAAGAAGCCATGACTGAGGAACTACCGACTGGGGTTTTGGACAATACAGAATAAGAGTAAGTGCACTGGGCATGATACTATTTGGTATGCTGCACAAGTTGTCTAGAGGGAGCATGCCAGGCCCAAATAGCATCTTCAATGGTGTGTTTGTTCACATCACTCTGTTTTGAGATGAAGCCCAGAGTCACCAGTAGGTTGAGACAGGGATCCACAAAGGTGCTGAGGAGGTACCCATTGGGGAAGGGTCTGTTTTATCCAGGACCAGGTGTGACTTTGGTGGTTGAGCTGGGAGAGTCAGTAGGGGCATTTAGTTTCTGGGTCTGCCAGATTTAGAACTTCTGAGAATACTAGGTAGCTGATAGGCATGGCACTGTGGGGATTCCCATGGGTCTGTTGCACTTCTAAGTCAAAGTCCAGATATAGCTGGATCTGGTAGGGGTAGAGTACAATTCTGCAGCTTGGGTTCTGGGGGTTGCACAGGGTCATCAGACCCATAGTAGAGCTGACAGCAAGGTATGGGTGGATTTATGGTCTGGTCAGTTCCTTGCCAGGTGTACCTTGGTTTTTGTAGGGGTTGGGATGGCCCATGAGAGGTGGACAGCATGAGAGATGTAAAGTGATGGCCAAGACACATAGAGTGGGAGTGGAGGTAGGTAGCCTGGTGGTGGTTGAGGGCTGTATGGCCTCTCAAATCCAGCCTGCTCCTATATACATTTGAAAATTTACCTGTCCCAAAATTATTTGTGGGTCATTGAGAGGAGGCTTACCAGTTCTGACATTGATCAATTCTTCAATTTCTTTGTACCCCAATAATCTGAGGTAAGACTCAATCAGGTTCAGTTCCTTGACATGCTGATAGGTCATCCATGACCAGTCTCCAGCCTTCCACAGCACCTTGAACATAGCTCTAGTTCAAGCCTCATGGTGTGCCACAATGCACTCAGTGGCCCACTTGTTCAGCTTGGGCTCTATGATTTGTTCATCCAGTTGGCCCAGGAATAATTGATCATTGTTTGGCTTGTGGATGCATAGTAAAGCTGAATGGAATACATCATGAATTCCTTGTTGTTTCATATTTTTGGATATCACTACTCAGAATGAGTTGTTACAAAAGTCTTCTGTAATCTGGTATGGTCCCTCATACTTGGGGATTAGCTTACATGTAAACCCCTTGGGGTAAGTGAAGTTCTTGGTGGACATGTATACCATGTCTCCCATTGCAAAGAGAGTTGGTTGTCTACAGCAATTAGCATTCCTGGTTTTTTTGATACATGCACCCAGAATACAGTCATGGGTGGCTATTAAGGCAAGTTTGAGCTGTTGTGTGCAAACCCTATTACCAGGGAACTATCTGCCTGAGCATTGTTCCAGATCATTGGTCTTGGCATCCTTCTGGAGTTGAGGAAGAAAGGTGAGTAGCCCATGGTCTCTGATTGTGCTGAGTTGATGGCAAATTTGATTGCTGGTAATTTAGCCACTCAGTCTTTCAGACAATCCCCAATGCATTGTCTTATCATTTGTACAATGTTTGATTTGCATGCTCAGTTTGCTGATGACATTCTAAGTTGAGTTCCAATTAGGTCATGTAGATGAGACCAAAATGTGCTAGTGAAGTATGAATCACAGTTGCTGACAATAGCTCTTGGAAGTACATGGTACTTGTAGACCTCATCAAAGATAAGCTTGGCAACCTGTTGAGCAATGTAATTAATTTGACCAGGTACCACATGTACCATGGCAGTTAGTAGGTCTACAATCACAGTAATAGAATTGTATGTCCTGTTCCTGTCCTTTGTGCAGGTACAATAATGTTTTTTTGGGCCCAGGTGCACCAGCAATGAGTGTGCCTCAGCTATAACAATTTCCTGGATACTGCATCCTCAAACAATTATTGCTGGGATGCACAACAGTTTCTTTCCTTCTGACTTCAGAGAGACTAGGTTGTCTTTTGTTACTTCATAATTCTTGTGTGCTCAAGGGTTTTCTATTATGTCTACAAACAACTTATCTTCTTGGTATCAACCTTTCACTCCTGCCACTAGGTCTATTGGGTCTTTACCCAGGCTCAGCAACTCTTCCAACATTGACAGTGTGAGTTCCATGTACTCCTCCTATAATTGTTGAGATCTATTTGCTAGATCCTCATCCAGACACAGTTCAACAGGGTCAATGTGGATTTCACTGCACTGCACACCAAAGTTGTTTCCCTTGGAACAAGTGGAAAAGAAACATGTTATACTATTCCTAATGGACATATTTCAAGAGGGAAAAGGCATTAGACAATGGAAAATGACTTTTTCCAAAACCAAAAGCTGACAAAGGAATGGTATAACATGTTTCTTTATCCCTTTCTTCAAGGGAATCAACTTCTGGTGCCCACAGTGCTTCTGGCCAAGTCATGATGTTCTTAGGTAAGTTCTGCTTCTTTCTCCCAGGCAGCTTAATTGTTGATTTCCTGTTTTCATTGTTATTGTCCACACTTTCCTCTGGCTCTGGGGAGGGTAGCCCTCCTTCCCCCCCCCTTCATTTTGTTTGCATGGGCCCTGGAGAACAAAATGTGGTGCAACTCTGGCTGCAAATTCTTTTGCAGTCTCCACCCTCTCTGATTCAGCTGGTTCCACCTGTTTTTGAGAGATGAATTTGTCAATGGGCATTTTGGCATCAGCTTGAATAGGGGATTTGGTTTTGGCAGTGCATTTCTTGCCATTGCAAATATTGTTGGCAGGAATAGTGGGAAGGAAGAAGCTGTCAGAAGTTAGTGTCCTTGAGATGATGCTTCTTAGATTCTT